>JBBPQL010000782.1:12500-17340 GCA_038092515.1 Boletus subparvulus | reverse complement strand
ACGGCGGGAGTAACTATGACTCTCTTAAGGTAGCCAAATGCCTCGTCATCTAATTAGTGACGCGCATGAATGGATTAACGAGATTCCCTCTGTCCCTATCTACTAGTCGTGTTATAGCAGCCGAGCAGTGCGGACGTGTTTTGTGTGAGCTCCGTGAATTTCCAGTGCGTATTTTCAGTTTGCATTTATGCATATGTGTTATTTGTGTGAGCAATAAAAGTGTGTCTACAAATCTCTCGGCGTGTAACATTGACATTCGGCAGCAGCAAAAGACATTAGCGAGCGGATGTGGAAAAACCCTTGTGGAGAACCTTTTTGTGTGTGTGCCATATGCATACGTGTTAAAATCCCTCGGGTGTGTGAGCAATAAAACATTGTTGTGTGGTGCTGTATCCGGTTGGGTATAGGTACCTGCGTGTGTGGGTCGAAAACTGACCTGCGTTTGCTTTTGCATTTGTGTTTATGGTGTTGCATGCTATTGTGTATAGGTCCCGCGTTGGGTCAAATACATAGCGGCATACGAGACCCTAAGTGCGTGTTTGTGAAAGTGACCTGCGTCGGCACACAGTACTGCTGGTGTAGTGCGTGTGTGTTTGTGTTTTTGACCTGCGTGTGTTTGCGCAAAAAGGTCGGACGTTCGGCGCGAAGCCTTTTTGTGTAGAGAGAGTGTTGGCAGTGTTACTGTGTTTTTGCCGTGTATGAAAACGATTGGCGAAATGAGTGGCGAAGTAGTTGGGAAGGATGGTGTGGAGGCCAAGAGGCGCCGATCCGACAGGACGAAGGCGCGCAAGGGAAGTTCAGTGGCGCTTGACAAGCCACACAGTTCGGGGCGCTCGGGAGGCGATAACTCGGACTCGGATAGTTCGTTGGCTGCGCTCAAAAAGAAGAAGAAGGCGGAGTTCGACTTTGGTAGCGACACGACCACGGACTCTGAGAACGACATGAATATGTCCGTGCAAGGAGACGACGACAGTGATGCTGAAGGCGGTCCGGCCGCAACCGATGGTGATGCTGAGAGTTCTGCAGCGGAGAAGACGCCGACGCCGACGCCGACGCTAGCCGATATTGTGGCGGCCGTGGTCCCCTCCACACAGGCGCGTTCGGCCGCTGATGTGGTTGTAGAGTCGACCAAAGCGCGTGACCGTTGTTTTCCCGCGTGGAGTAAGTTGAATTCCAGCAATGAGGAGAAAAATCAGCGCGCCGAAGAGGAAGAGGATGATGCGGAGATGGACCATTACATGGCGCAGCTGGACGAGGCTTTGGGAGATATCTACAAGATGTCGCTTGAGGATATACCGAAGGAGTTCGCGTTGAAGCTGGTGCAATCGGCAGGCGCTGTGCAGAAGGTTTTCCGGAGTGTGGTGCGCAAAGTCGACTTTCAGCGCGGCAGACGTTCTGTCGCGGCCGTGGCGAAGACGATGGCGCAGCAAGTGAAGGAGCAGGTGGGATTCCCGGCGTTGAATGCAGGCCAACCCCGTCAGCGTGCTGCAACAGCGAAGGCCGGTGCCGCGAGCAACCAACAGGTGAAACCGCGTGTAGCTGCGAAGGTGCCAAAGCCAGTGCCTATGACATGGTCGGTTGTGGTGCGCGGCAAGTCGGGAGAGTCGTCGAAGGCGGTAAAAGCAAAGATCGCGAGCATGGTGGGGTCGTCGACGGCCGGTGATCTGGGAACCGTACGGGTCAAGGGTGTCCGTGAGGTGACTGATGGTGTGGTCGTGCAGACGTGCTCCGCCGCGGAGAGGAAGATGCTGACGGGCAGCACGGCCCTGCAGACAGTTGGCCTGGAGGCTGCTCTTCCTGCGGCACGTAGACCGCGAGTAATGATTCAGAGGGTGCCGAAGACGACTGACAATGTCACGCTCGCGAAGGAGATCTTCAGCCGGAACTTTGGTACGTTGATGTCGGATGTTGAGTTCGCCGACGGGTTCAAGGTTTGCAGTCGCAACATGGAGATCGAGTTTAGTAACGTGACCGTGGAGGTGTCGCAGAAGGTGCACGAGGTGTTGATGAGTGACCGCAGGGCGTACGTTGGGTTTGAGGCGTTTACAGTGCGCAACCTGTCCGGAGTGCGGACGTGTTTCCGGTGCTCGTCGTTGGACCATATTGCGCGCGATTGCAAGGTGAGCGGCGCTTGCTGTTTCCGCTGCGGAGAGGTGGGGCACATCGCCAAGTTTTGCCGCGAGACTGTGGCATGCCGCAACTGCAAGGAGCGTAATCTGCCGCATCATCACTTGGCCGCATCGACGGTCTGCCCACTATATGGGCGCGCCCTGGAGCGCATTTCAACTACAAAGCGTCAAAGCGAGGAGTAATGTCCTTGCCCACTGCGCTTGAGCAGCCAACACCACCGGCTGCTCGTGGTGGAAAACCCCTCCTGAGAGTAGTGCAACTAAATTGTAATCGACAGGCCGATGTAGCACCGGATTTGGCGAGGTACATGGTGGCGCAGCGTATTCAGGTGGCGATGCTGCAGGAACAACATTTGCTGCCGACAGGGTTTCCGTCAGGATTTCCAAGGGGCATGCGGCTGTTTCGCGGCAAGATCGGTCGAAGCAGCAACAAGGCGGCGATTGTGGTTAACGCAGCGGACATCGAGACGAACCAGTGGGACCACCTCACATCGGAGTTCGGCACGTGCGTATGGACGAAGGGCGATTATGGAGAACTCGTGGTGTGCTCGATGTATTGCAAGTGTAGAGAACCCCTTGAACCGTATCTGCTATACATGGAGGCGGTATTAGACGCGGCGGGCGGCAAGCCGGTCATCTTCGGAATGGACGCGAACGCGCGCTCTAGACTGTGGCACTCCAAGGCGCGATTTAGTGTACGTGGACGAGAACTCTTCGGGACGAGAGGCGTTTTGCTCGAGGAACTGCTGTTTCGGCGTGGTATGGTGGTACTGAACGAGCCGAGCCCGTGGTACACGTTCTGCGGCGCGATGGGCCAAAGCGACATTGATGTGACGGTTGGGAACGTGCCGTTTCGCCGATTTCGTACCGAATGGCGTATTATTCCTGGCGAAACAACAAGCGATCACAACCTGATTCTGGTCGATTTATATGGCGATCGCGAACGCGTGGCTCCTAGGGTGCGGCCGATACGGTGGTGCGGCAAAGGGGCTGATTGGCGAGCGTACAGAGACCACGTCCGAGTCGCAGCGGACCGTCTCGATACCGAGCGCATGACGGCGGACGAGATGCAGCAGGAGGTCGACAGGTTGATGACGGAGGCTTGCCGAGCGTGCCTGCGGGTCCAGCAGCCGAACACCGCGAAACAACAACAGTGGTGGACGCCTGAACTCACGCAGCTCAAGCTCGAGGTTCGCCAACGGCGCAAAGAGTACCAGCACGCACGGCGCCGCAGTGTGAATGGCCCAGCTGTCACTCCGGAGGTACTGACGTGTCGCCGCAGATATCGAACGGTGCAGAAGTTTTTCATCAGACGCATCCACGAGGTAAAAGCGGACGATTGGAGGCGCTTCGTGTCAAGAGACGGCAACGAGAACCCGTGGGGAGCAGTGTACCGCATATGCCGCGGCAGCACCTCATCGACTTTCGGCAGCATGAAGACAGCGGGCGGCATGACGACAACGTGGACAGAAGCTGCTGAAGTCCTTCTACGCCAATTTCATCCGGCGAGGGATCCGGGGGAAGAAGCGACACCGGACAATGGCGACGAGCAGGAGACCACGCCGATCACCGAGGGCGAGATTGCGCAGGCAGTAGTGAGGTGCAACGCTCGACGGGCGCCTGGTTTGGACGGCAAGCGCGCGGATGTAGTGAGGCAGACATTTGCGGCTGCTCCGGCGCTGATTACGACGCTGTTCAACCGCTGCTTGGCTGAAGGATGTTTTCCGAGGGCGTGGAAAGAGGGCAACCTGGTGACATTCCTGAAGTCGCCATCGAAGGAACCAACGGAGCCCAGTTCGTATCGGCCGATCACGCTCCTTCCGGTGATTGGCAAGGTGATGGAGCGCGTGCTAATCAACCGGCTGCATCTGGTCGCCCAGCAGAGACCGTCGCAGTTTGGCTTCAGAGCCGGACTTTCAACGGTGGACGCGTGGATGACCGCGAAGCAGCTGGCGGCCGAGAGTCAAAGCAAGTTGCTCCTTGGGGTTTTTGTCGATTTTCGGGGGGCGTTCGACCATTTGAACTGGGGTTCGATTGTCCGTAAATTGCGGGCGATTGGAAGTCGTGAGACCTCGTTGTGGAAGTCGTATTTCAGCGACCGACGATCGTGTCTGGCTGGACGACAAGACTCTGTGTGGTGTAACGTTGTGCGCGGCTGTCCCCAGGGGAGCATTTGTGGTCCCACAATCTGGAATCTGCTAATGGACGAGTTGCTGGAGTCACTGGATCGAGATGGCGTCCGTCACGTTGCGTATGCGGACGATCTGCTTCTGTTGATTGAAGGTGAGAGCAGAGTTGCGCTGCAAGTAGGTGCGGAAGCAGCATTGAAGGTTGCGATCGACTGGGGAGCCCGGGTTGGCGTTGAAGTCTCGCTTGCAAAAACGGAGGCAATGATGCTGCGCGGTAAGCTGGACCAAGATCGGCCGCCGATCATAAGAATAGGCACCGGACAAGGCCCTGAACGAGCAAAAGTAAATGTGGTGCCCAATGTAAGGTATCTGGGTGTGCATGTGGGCAAGAATTTTTCGTTCAAGAAGCACCTGGAGATGACGGCGGACAAGCTGGAGAAGATCATAGCACCGCTCAATCGAGTCCTGAGGGGTGACTTAGGTCTGCGTCGGAAGGCCAGGATGACGTGGCTGAACGGTCTCTTCAAACCGGTGGTGCTGTACGCGGCGCCTGTCTGGTATGGCTATACGTGTACGGTGGGG
>JBBPQL010000782.1:0-5000 GCA_038092515.1 Boletus subparvulus | reverse complement strand
TCCCGAGCGTTTGTATATTTGCTTATACACTCCAGTACGGTAAGGGGATTATTCTATACCCAGAAAGCAGTGGGCATTCATGTTTCACGACATCGAGTGTCCGCGCGGTGGAATTTATTGTGTGGAGTGTGGGTTTTGGTACGAGATGCGCACTCAAGCGATCGCAATTGCAGACGGAAGGGCTATTATCTCATTGTTGGCGCGGTCATAGGCAATGCTCGGAGACGAGTGTTATACCGCTGAATGAATGTAGTTTGCTTACAGCCCGACCATTGTTGCGTATCAATTTTGTTGCCATTTTTCGTGCAGGCTTGTGCCGCATATATAATTCCACTGCGAAATACTCCCGCCTCAACCGAGACGGGAAGTGGCGAATTTGACGAGAGTCTGTTTGCCTTGAACGCATACCTTAGCAATCCTTTGCAGGGCGGCCGGTTGTCTACTCGGAGGTTTCGGAACTGCTGAAAAAACCTCTGAGCTCTAGATTTGTCGGTCGCGCGGTCGGTTGTCTACTCGGAGGTTTCGGAAATGCTATTAAAAACCTCTGAGCTCTAGATTTGTCGATCGTATGCATCTGGATTATCCAACGCACCAGTGACACTTTTCGGATACGGCATCGTTGACGAAAGGACATCTGTGCGCTGATTGATGAAGCAGTCTAGTCCGTAGGCATTTTGAACGCAATGGTCTCGGCAATCCGATTCTGCAAGGGGCGTAGGGACAGTTACACCATCTCGTGGTCATTGTGCAATCGGCGAAGAACCCGATTATACCACCCTCTCATGGTCTTAGCAAATTGTCTCTGCGTTCTCGCGCAGTTCTCGGATTATACCAGTTAGCGTGGTCATTGGCAACTTCGCGCCGTGGCTGGAACGATTATTTCACATCTCATGGTCTCGTGCGACCCGCCGATTCGTCGGCGGTGTCATACCATTTCGTGGACTAGGCAATTGTTCCGGTTTGCGGTTGGCAGAGTTATTCCACATTGCGTGGTCTTTGTACAATTTGCGCGATGTACGTTGTTAACGATTATATCACAACTTCATGGTCTCGGCGACCCCTTGAAGGGGGGTCATACCAGCGTGATCTTAGGCAATCGTTGCTGCGTGCATCGCGCAAGTTATTCCACTTAGTTAGCGTGGTCCTTGTACAACTCGGGCGGCGTGTTTCTAAACGATTATCTCACAAGCATGCGTGGTCTCGGCGATCGGGGTGACACCCGATCATACCATATATCGTGAGCATTACGGCAATCGTTTTTTGGCACTGTCGCTCGAGTTATTTCACCTCTCGTGAACATACGACAACGAGGAGCGGTGTCCGGGGAAGAGCGATTATACCACGTTCGTGGTCATTGCGGCAATCCCTTCCTTGGCATCGTTCCGAGTTATACCACAATTTTTTTTGCATGCCTGAGCCAGCGGTAGATTGTCAACAGCGTGTGGAGCGTCCGTTTTTCGTCCGGAAAGTGTGTTAAGCTGGATCGCGGCTTGAAATGTCGTAAGTCGTGGGCAACATCAAAGATTATTTACTGCTTACAATCTTTGCCACGTGATATGTTTTATTCGTTACCAAGATTAAAAATCTTTCAAACCCTAAGCGGGGGATCACTTGGCTCGTGGGTCGATGAAGAACGCAGCAAACTGCGTGCTGACATGTGAACTGCAGGACACATGAACATCGACATTTTGAACGCATATTGCGGTCCATACTGACTAGTTTCCTAACCGAAGCTGTATGGACCACACATGGTTGAGGGTCGTTAGTTTATGCTAACTGAATTGCTTTTCGCTAACGCGTCCAGCTACATCATGAGGCGTTGTCAGCCTTCAGTGCGCTGACATCCCTTGAATATACCTCTGGTACACAATCCTTGTATTGTCGAGTGCTCGTTTTATCAAAGAAAACAGATAGTATGGAATCACGGTGTCTGAATGGAAACGTGTCGCCGCCGCCGTGCGTGTCGCGCCTCTGTGTGAGAACATCTCGAGACTAGTAATGAAATTGATAATAAGCGTTTAAACGTAATAGTTTTCGCATTTTCATGCGCATAGAACGTCTCGTAGAAGCTGCTAGTAATTCTCTCCGGGGTGCGGTCGCGTGCGTGTTGGATGCCAGCGAGTAAAAATCGTTTCGTCTCAGGTCGCCAATGCGTTAATGATTCCGGACCTGTCTATGCGTAAATTTTCGGCGATATTACACTGCTCAAAAGCACTCAATGCGTTAAACGATACAATGGAATTTGCAAACAAACTAATAAAGCGACCTCAACTCATGTGAGACTACTCCCTGAATTTAAGCATATTAATGAGGGAAGGAAAAGAAATTAACCAAGATTCCTTTAGTAGCGGCGAGCGAAACAGGAAAAGCCCAGCACTAAGTCCTCCGGTCGTTCTGGCCGGTAGGAGATGCAGTGTATGGAAAGTCTATTATCTTATGCGACGGTAGTACGTTCAAGTCCATCTTGAATGGGGCCATTTTACCCATAGAGGGTGCCAGGCCCGTACCAACTGCTACCAGTATAAGAAGGCTATTCCAAAGAGTCGTGTTGCTTGATAGTGCAGCACTAAGTGGGTGGTAAACTCCATCTAAGGCTAAATATAACCACGAGACCGATAGCGAACAAGTACCGTGAGGGAAAGTTGAAAAGCACTCTGAATAGAGAGTTAAATAGTACGTGAAACCGCTTAGGGGTTAAGCCCGATGAACCTGAATATCTGAATTGCGAAATTCAGTGCTGTTTGGCAATGTATCTTAATGGGTTGCCATCAGCATGCACTTTTCGCATAGTAGGACATTGCGATCCATTCGTAGTTCTCTTTGAGACGGTTTATCAAACGGCCCGTGTAGTCAGTTTAACCTATCCGCAGTCCTTGTGGCTGTATGGTTAATGCTATTGCGGTGACCTGGTAAACAGCGGATGGAGCTTAACAATCATGCCACCATGCAAATGTATCACGGCCGTGACGTATTTATATGTTGCGGTGCAGTGATCGCATGTATTTGATTAGCAATGCGATAGATTTGGGATACCTTCGGGACCCGTCTTGAAACACGGACCAAGAAGTCTAACATGTGTGCGAGTCATTGGGTATTTCGTTGAAACCTAAAGGCGCAATTAAAATAACTATTTTATGGGATTACGAGCGATCTCCAATGATCACTCCTCCATCCCGGGGCGTTCTATGTGAACATGGTTCAAGCAATTGGGCCCTCTGTTCGAGAGCGTACCTTGAGCATACATGCTGTGACCCGAAAGATGGTGAACTATACCTGATCAGGTTGAAGTCAGGGGAAACCCTGATGGAGGACTGAAGCAGTTCTGACGTGCAAATCGATTGTCAGAATTGGGTATAGGGGCGAAAGACCAATCGAACCATCTAGTAGCTGGTTCCCTCCGAAGTTTCCCTCAGGATAGCTGGTGCAATGATTAATCTAAAAATAATCTTATCTGGTAAAGCGAATGATTAGAGGCCTTGGGGCCGAAACGACCTCAACCTATTCTCAAACTTTAAATGGGTAAGAACCTCATCTTTCTTGATCTGAAGATATCGAGGTTTAGATATATTGTGCCCAGTGGGCCACTTTTGGTAAGCAGAACTGGCGCTGTGGGATGAACCAAACGCGATGTTACGGCGCCTAAATTAATGACTCATATTGATACCATGAAAGGCGTTGGTTGCTTAAAACAGCAGGACGGTGGACATGGAAGTCGTAATCCGCTAAGGAGTGTGTAACAACTCACCTGCCGAAGCAACTAGCCCTTAAAATGGATGGCGCTCAAGTCATATGCCTATACATCGCCGCTAGGACAATGAGACCTCATCCCTCGGGGTGAAGTCTGTCAAGTCCTAGTGAGTAGGAGGGTACAATGGTGTGCGCAGAAGTGTTTGGCGTGAGCCTGCATGGAGCCGCCATTGGCACAGATCTTGGTGGTAGTAGCAAATAATCGAATGAGATCTTGGAGGACTGAAGTGGAGAAGGGTTTCGTGTGAACAGTGGTTGATCACGAGTTAGTCGGTCCTAAGCTCTATGCGAAAGCTGTTTAATTTATGTTACAAAATTTTTGACAAAATCGTCGTACATAATTTAATAAGAGCGAAAGGGAATACGGTTCCAATTCCGTAACCTGTTGAGTATACGTTTGTTTATTAAAAATGGGTCTTATTACACTCATCCTGGCAACAGGAACAACCATAGAGAAGCCTTCGAGAGATACTGGAAGAGTTTTCTTTTCTGTTGAACAATCGTAAAACCATGGAAGTCTTTCACAGAGAGATATGGTTTATGGATTGGAAGAGCATGACATTTACTGTTGTGTCAGTATTTTCTCCTTGGACCTTGAAAATCTATGGTGGGGCCACGCAAACATCTCAACAGACCGTACCGATATCCGCAGCCGGTCTCCAAGGTGAAGAGTCTCTAGTCGATAGAATAATGTAGGTAAGGGAAGTCGGCAAATTAGATCCGTAACTTCGGGATAAGGATTGGCTCTGAAGATTGAGATAGTCGGGCTTGATGGGGAAACAATTATAACGGTTCTTGTGCTCGTTCTGGGTAAATAGTGTTGGTGCGCAAGTGCTGATACGTTCCCCGGATAGTAGATTTCATAATCAAATTGTGGAACTTTCTTGCTGTGCTGGTGGCGACTTCGGTCGTTCATCGAAAACGATTATCAATAAACAATTAATTCAGAACTGGCACGGACCTGGGGAATCCGACTGTCTAATTAAAACAAAGCATTGTGATGGCCCTAACGGGTGTTGACACAATGTGATTTCTGCCCAGTGCTCTGAATGTCAACGTGAAGAAATTCAAGTAAGCGCGGGTAAACGGCGGGAGTAACTATGACTCTCTTAAGGTAGCCAAATGCCTCGTCATCTAATTAGTGACGCGCATGAATGGATTAACGAGATTCCCTCTGTCCCTATCTACTATCTAGCGAAACCACAGCCAAGGGAACGGGCTTGGAATAATTAGCGGGGAAAGAAGACCCTGTT
>JBBPQL010000781.1:0-17376 GCA_038092515.1 Boletus subparvulus | reverse complement strand
GCAGACATACTGCCGCTGTGGGGTATACCCCAGGTTCAACGACATATACACGACCCACTGTCCTTCCTCGGATGTCGCTAGGAACTGATCCCAGAGAAATATATCTTCATCTTGCTCCCATAGAACCTGTGGTGTGCGCGTCTCTGCATTGACCTTCGTGTCATACAATACGAACCGCCGGTGAAATTGGCACACGACGAGCCACCTCCCGCCGACAAGGTGAAGATTATTTATTTTTGGCCTGTCCGCCGAAAGGAACACTGACGTGTGATACGGTTCGTAGAGGCTGCGTCGTCCACGACTGGGTCAATCGCACCGACTGCACGAATGCGCGCTTGAAAGAGACGGTGGGAAATGGTCCAGGGGGGCGAAGGAAGTGTGCATTCGCGTACAAAGCTTTCCACAGTTTGGGATCGTGAGCGATGATGTAAAACCACTTCGAAACCTTCCCAGAGAGGGGTCATACTGAGTATCTGCAATTCGCAATTTGGCTGGCAGAAAACAGGCTCACCGTGCGCCATTGAACAATGTCTAGCGGGCTCGTGTAGGAGAGAATCTCGCAAATAAGTTCTGTTGGAAAGATGCAGTGCCTGGGTGGTCATGCTTGTGGATGTCAGAATAACTGCCCCTGTGGCGGCTTAGACGCAAACACAAGTAACAAGGGTATTCCGGCGTCATGGTGGTTGACTCAGTGGAATGAAGACGGAAATTACATACCTCGTCTGAACTTCGAGGGCATCAATTGTTTCATTGGATCATTCATCCAAGAAACTACTAGTACGATTGCAAACTCGTCCCGATTTTGTACGACTACAGCAAGAATAGAGGTGTCAACAATGCAAACCCATCAAAGCCTATCACATAGTCCATGGTCACTGCAGCGCGAGATCCCTCTCCGCCTTGGCCTTTGCGGCACTCTCCAACTCGGCATACGTCCCGCTCTTCAGACACATGTTTCTGAATATGCCATCCTCCTTTTGGATCAGGTTGAGCGGCGTGTCAAACTCGGCGACCTGCGCGCACGCTCAGCATGAGAAACATGATCGAAACGCTAGACCCACCTCGCCCTTGTCCAACACGATCAACCGATCATAATCGATCACCGTCCTCAACCTATGCGCCACTACACCGCTCGTCAGCACACACACGCGAATTCATAAAGGATAGACGCACCCGTCAGCAACAGCGAGTCCCCAAACTCCTCCCTAATCGTCGCCTGAATCTTGGCATCCGTCTCGAAATCAATACTGCTCGTCGCTTCGTCGAGCACGATGATCGAGCTCCGTCGTAACAATGCACGTGCCATTGCGATCAGCTGTCGTTGACCCTGTGAAAAGTTTGTACCGCCCGCAGAGACTTGACTGTCGAGCGTAATTTTCGTCTTGCCGTCCGTTTCGGTCACAGAGGTCGAGGCTGGTGTCGAGGCACCATCTTCAACAGGCGTCAACTGTCCACTGGCGGTGGGAGAGTTGCGTTGTGATTGGTAGGCACTTTCTGAGAGCATTTGAACGCGGTAGAGAACATCCAGACATTCAGCGTCTTCGTGATCATCTGTGAGATAAAACATGAACACCAGCACCTCGTCCAGTTGTACCTAGAAGCACTCACTGAAAGGATCTAGGTTATCCCTCAATGTCCCGGAAAACAACGTCGCATCCTGAGGAATGAACGTCTACATATCCCAGTCAGCCTCGAGTTCGTCTATCCAAACTCCTCCAAACACTCACCACGCGCGTTCTCAAGTCATGGATGCCAATCTTGGACGTGTCAACACCATCAATCAAGATCCTTCCTTGCACCGGATCCACAAATCTCAAAATACTCATGGCCAACGTCGACTTGCCACTGCCCGTCCTTCCCAAGAGACCTATCCGTTCTCTGGCAGTAAGCTGGAAGGAAACGTTCTTCAACACTGGCGGAAGCTCCGGGGCATACTTGACCACCAGATCTTCGACGCTGATCAAAGGGTTTGAGCTCGTGCTCGAGGGCCAGTACGCAGGTGGACGGTTCGATTCGATGATGGCAGGCGGTTCTTGGGGGAGATCGAGATACTCGACAACACGCTCGACCGAGCTGATCGGGAAAAACGTTCGTCAAACAAAACGACTACAGCATACAGGGAGACATACTTCAGATCAAGCTCGAGAGCGGTCCAGAACCGACACGCCCAATACACACTCATCGTGAACGACATCGCACTCGTTATACAAAGACCAGCAGTACCAGCCGAGACGTATCCGGACAGTGCAAACAAAGTGGTTATCAGCACCGCCAGACCACCGAGCGTGTCAAAGTTGAGCAAGAGCCATCGGTTGGTCATCCAGAAATTGTACCACATCTACGTATTCACACGTCAGCTTGATGCAGAATGGACGAGGGTTAGGAAACACTGACCTTTGTCGTCACATCGATCTTAAGGTGCAAATCATCCAAAAATCGACGCTCCGCCGAGAACGCACGAACAGTCACAATACCCTCGAGTAACTCTCCAAACCCAGAGAAAATCGGCGATCGAGAGTTGGACTCCATGCGACGGAGATCACGGCCCGTGTGCAAGTACCCAATAGCTAGCTTGCGATAGAAGTACCCGATAATGAGAGCGGGAACCAAGAACCACGGGAACACGACGCTACGAGGCCAACACAATATAATGGGTTTCATTTTTCAAAGAACGAGAGAGCCACGTACGCGACCGTGATAATGGCAGCGGCAAAGCTGGCCAAAGACGAGTTCACGGCTGACAACGAGCTCGCCAAGTTACTGTCTATTGTCTCAATGTCCTTACCAAACCGGTTCAGCATACGACCTATTCCGCCCTCCATCAGCCAATCGACGAAGTGAACCACGTCTGACATCCTGCACTCACCTTGAGGTGTGACGTCATGCCAACGCATCGTAGCTCTCACCACACCCTCCAACAGTTGCTTGAAGATCAGCCTCGATGCCCTCAACGCACCGGTGATCTGCACTGCACTCGACACAATACTGACGATCATCGTCGTGAGACCAATCGCACCGTAAACACCGACATAAAACAGCGGGTTCTCGTTCGCATCGGGAAGAGTGAACCACAATAGCTTATGAGAGGCCTGAACGTGGTAATAGGGATTCGAGTAGTGAGCAGTTTGGTGCGAGGGAAGGAAGCCATTCATCAGTGCTTCATTCTCCGTCAAGACAATCGAGGCAAAATTGTATGGCGCGGCCGTCGTGCCATTACCATATGCCTGACCCCATTCCTAAATATATTATTAAGTATCCGATGTAGTCTCTCAATCAGCACCACTCACCCGAACCCAAAGCTTCTCGGTGACCCCCAAAATCTGCGAACAGCCGATCAACACACTCAATATAATCCACGTCCAATACGACCTGGGTGCCAATCGTGTAAGTCGCCTCTACCTTTAGTCAACGGGAAGAGATGACTCACGAAGCCTTTAGATACGCCTGATAGACGGACCACTTGACACCGCCGCTCTCCCTATGCTCGTCCTTGATCAGCTTCCTCGGCTTCTTCGATCCATCCTTTGCAGACTCTACAAGACCGTCCACAGGCACCTCGCTCGCAGCGACTGGCTCCTCCTGCTTTACATCTGCTTCCGCATCTTGAGTGATAAACTCCAAAACACCATTGGCGCGCAAATCCTTTACTGTTCCTTGGGTATCAATCCGTCCGTCAAGCATTCGCACCAGGTAGTAGGCTCCAGGGAGAACGAGTTCGACATGATGAGTAACAAGGATCTAGCGGATAGATCAAGACATGTTTGGGTCCGAAAGGACTGGAACTCACTACCGTGCGGTTGGCTAGGAGAGGTCCGCGCAAGAGTTTGTCGTACAAGAACCTCGCGGTGTGGCTGTCCTACATACCATGACGCAATCAGCGAGCCATCAAATGAGAGAAGTAATGGACATACGACAGCACTCAAGGGGTCGTCCAACAATACGAATTTCGTACGAGCGTAGACAGCACGAGCAAGCGCAACACTGGTAGCGGCAATTAGCATATCTCCATGTGTGTACACGCCATCCCTAAACTTACCGAGCCTTTTGTCCACCAGACAAACTCACACCCCTATGCGAGACGTTCAACACACTGCAGGTACAACGAAGGGCGAAACCCACCTTGCGCCAATCTCCGTCTGGTCCCCATCTTCAAGAATATCCAAATCGGGTTTCAGAGCACAACATTCCACGACTGCATTATATCTTTCCTCATCGTATGGGTACCCAAACAGAATATTGTCCTTGATTGATTGGTGTCGCAACCAGGGCGATTGCGCAGCATAAGAGATGGCATGCATATAGCCGTGTTCGTCGATGTTGGAGGTGTTCTTGGACATGACGAGTTTTCCGTTGGTGATCGACATTTCACCCAAAAGTGCCAGCTAAGACAATACCCACGTAAGGACTTTGACTACTCTCGCGAACAAAGACTCACTAGTAACGCAGACTTGCCGCTTGCAGTCGGACCGGTGATCAGTGTCAGCTCACCCTCAGGGAGTCGCACCGTAATATCCTTCAGTTCAAACTTGTGATCCTCGATCCCAGACCTGCCCGACAAACTCTCCGCATCGATGGCTGTATCTTCGCTCGGGCTTCGACTGTTACTTGCGCCAGACCCACCATCCTTGGTACGCCAATTTTTCTTGCCCTTTCCCGCATCCTTGGTCTCTTCCTGTGGCACCTCATTCCACTTGAACGTGCCACCGATAATCGCAAGACCCTCATCCGCGGCGAGCGAATCTGCAGGCGCCCGAGCGCGCTTGATAGACGAGACCTGTTCTGTCACTTCTTCCTCTCCGAGATATGTCTCAATGCGTTTGAGTGCCACACCGGTCTACAAAGAAGCGAATGAATGAACTGCGATTGTTATGTACACATCCATGGTGGGCTTACCTGAAGAATTTGAACAAGCCAAGCGGGGATGATATTCAATGGCTGGCTGTTAGATGTTAATAAGGATGGAGTGAGTTACGAAAAACGTCGTCATACCGAATCATGTTAAACAATGCAATGGAAGTGAATGCGACCGAAACTGTCAGCTGGTTGCCCTGGTATACATACGCAAGGAACGAGATAAGGGAGACGAGAATAGGTGCCGAACTCCAGATAACGGAGAACAAGATCGAGTTGAGACGAGCTAGATGATTGGGATAATGTCATCGCGTAAGACAGAAATGAAAAGGTGACCTACCCTTGACCATCCATTTCATTTCGACTCCTCTCGCATCCATCGCACGGTCGATCCATCGTTCTTCCCAAGCAAAGAACTTGATGAATTTCACGGCACCGATAAGTTCATTCAGAACTCCCATGCGCTTATCGCGCGATGTAGCAACGCCTTTCTGGATGCGGATACTGCGCTTCATCACGAAGCTATTCAGAGGCCATCCAACAAGCACGACGACAAATCCTGCGAAAGCAGAAAGACCAAGTAGGCTACGCACAGGATAAGCCGGTACCCTGCAAGATACCAAAGAGACGTACTTGTATAAAAATGCTGAAGCAATGATGATTTCCAGAGGACCTGAATTACGGTTATTGTGTGAATGTCGGTTAGCACACACATAATCGGACTTACCACCGTAGATGAAATACATTCCCGAAACCATCATGGCGATCCTATTTGCATCAACGGCCATTAAATTGACAATCTTGCCGACATCGGCGCCGGCCTTTGGTTCATCTCCAGAAGGGTTCTCAGAGGGTAGGATGCCGGCCTTCTTGTCCGCGTCGTCCTTGAGTTTGTCCGTATCGACGACACCCGAATAGTCCTTGCGCTTGAGCGCTTTGTCATAGATGGCGGCCATGAGCTCTGTACGCATCCGCGTACAAGCACGTCTGCCATACCAAAGATGTTGTACATCCGCTTCAGCCTGAATTTTAACTGGTTATATGCAGCAAACACGGAGGAGAGAAAATGATCTACTTTGAGTACCGTGCAAAGGAATGCCAAGAACGCATATACATATGCCTTTGCACGCTGTTCCTCGGTAGCGTTGCCCTCGATGGACTCCAGAATGACCCTGACGGATAAAGTTAGTCGACGACGCGTCAACGCGAAACCCACTCACTTGAGGAAGAATGGAGAGGCATAGTTGAACACGACACTGACAAACGTCAGGCAAAAGTCGACGCTAGGAAACGATATGCGTGAGAAGAGATAAATATAGAACACGAGACGCACATGACATCCAAAGAGTTTGCCCAGAAAAGGCGACGGAGAAGCGATGCCCCCCTGAGATACCATTAAAACCTATGCATGCAGATGAGGTGAAGTAAACTTGCTCGATGGTAGTGAACTTGTTGAAGACAGGGCGGGATTGCGCCGTTGGACTGAGATCCCAAACGTCTTCTTCGTTCATGGTGGTGTTGGTACCACGCTTGATGAGCGGGTAAACCCAGCTGAAGGTGATCCACTGGAAGATGGTAACATAGTCTTCTGGGGAATACTTGACGGACTAGGTGCATATATGCGGGTCAGGGGCACGTGGGAGGGTGGTCGCGTGGCACTCACGATATCTTCCTTGTTGATGCGACTGCTTGGGAGTCCCATGGGCATTGTTGAGACGAGTGCGAGCTCGACGAGGACAGCGACCAAGTTGAATACGAGTCCCACAAGCTCGATGCGGGGTGCCAGCTGCAGATGGAAAACCCTGTGATCGTAGATGACGCCGCCGAGAAGGATAACGCCAAAAACGAGATGGGCGAGATACAGGAAGAAAAGGTCCAAGTGCGCAGTTGGCTTTGGCCAAAAAACGGGTTTGGATACGCCATAGACCCAGGTGGAACCGACCAAGACAGCGCATACACCCGTCCAGGTGTCAATTTCGCGAGTGATCAGGATGTATGCGCCGGCAGAGAGCCAAACAAGGGCTTGCACGAGCGCGACGAACGCGAGTGCGACGGTGCGCCAGAGCGGGACTGCGCTGCTGGCGGCGGCGTCGGCGTCGGGGCCGGGTTCGCCGGCATCGACGGCCTCTGCCTCGCGGAGAGTGATGAACTCGTCCAAGGGCGACCTAAGTGCGCGGCCGAGTTTCCGGGCGAAGGCGGGGAGGGGGAGCGGGAGGGAGAAGAGACAGAGGCCGGCGACGAAGACGGCGGGGGCGAGCGCGGCCCAGGAGGCGCGGATGCACAGATCGGAGAGGTCAAGTGGACTCGCTCGACCGCAGGGCTGAAAAGCGTCCATGACGAGGCGAGGAGCAAGCCGAGCCGAGGACGCGCATTTATTGGTTTCCATAAAAGGGAATCGGACGAAACTCTGAAATTTGCGCAGATCATGGACTAATCCGGCTCTTGTATTCTTTTCGGGTTCATCACCGACAACGACGACGACGGCGACGATGGAATCCCTCGACCTCAACGGACTCGCAACCTCGCTCCCGCCATCCAACTTTGAAAAGGCGGAAAAGGAGCTCCTCAACAACTTCAAAGGTTCTTTCTCCTCCCCCGTGCCATCCCACCCACTCATATCCCCCCCAGCTGCCGCGCTCAGCATCACAACCCTCTACAGATCCTCGCGACATGCCTCAAAGCGCGCCTACAACGCAGGCTATGCGGCAGCCTGCCAGGATCTCATGATCATGATTCAGCAAGGCGTCTCCGCAGGTGGCATCGCCCCCTCCGACCATAACGCACACAGCGGCGAGATGACGGTCGGCCGTATTCTGGACTGGATAGAGGCCCGGATGGAGGCGGTCAAGTCGAGAGAGGAGGAAGAGGACGAGGACGAGGAGCGCGACAAGGATCGTGAACGTGCGAGAGTCACCCAGCCATCCACTCGCTCAGATGTGCACAAGGACACCCATTCGTTTCCTTCTGGCTCATCTCAAAAACCATCGCAGACATCTACCTCCTATAGACCGGACGATGGCCCTGTAAGATACCATCCATCAAATAACCCTATTAAATAACTCACGCACCCTCAGCCGCCGCCCGCCCCGCTCACACCACATTCCCCTGTCTTGTCGAACAACATCAATTTGCCAAACCACCCACCGTCCCCATCACCTACTATGACCCCCGCCAGACCAACCAACACAGGCGCCAATCCGCGCATCACCAAAGCACGTCCACGCAAAGACATTCCCGACACCGCATCCACCCCATTGACACCATCCACCTTCCCCCCCGCTTCCTCCGAGAATCTCTTTCGTGTCCCCGCAATCACCCCGATAACCGCTCTGCCTGACGCCGACTTTTCAGCGGGCGCCAAACGCAGACATGCGGTCATGATGATGCTCGATGCAACCCCATCGACGGCCGCCGTCGATGTACTCCCGCCTTCCGGTAGCGGTGCTCCTTCAACCGTCACTTCCACTTCGGGGAATTCGAGGAGACGGACAAGGAGCCAACGTTCCGCAGGTCACGTGCATTTGCCTATCCAATCGGGTGACTCGATGGATGTAGAAGAGGACGGCCCGCAACGTAAGCGCATCGTTAGACGATGATCTAGATGTGCAGGCCCATCCTCGTTCCCCGTGCAGTCGAGATGGTGTCTTCACCGTGTAGAACCTGTTGTTTGTTCAATTAGCTGGTTTCATTCCTCTCCCTGGCATTCCACCCACCTACCTCCCATGAGTATAATCATGACTTTATTATACACCTACACACTTTATCCGATCTTCCCAGCACGTCCCGTCAGCTGCCCGAACTACCTCCCTGTATTGTCATTCATGTCATTCTTTGGTTAATTATTATGTACCCTTCTTTCATCCATGTGATACCAGCAAATTAAATTCAATATATCACCCCCATCATCACCATTCATGTGTCTAAATGTTCCCGGGTAGCTCGTTGCACAGACTGCCAGTGCATACTGTTCCTGGACGAGTTGTGCTGGCGGCTGTGGTAACTGTCCCTCCTCAATCATTGGGGGGCGAAGAATAACTTGCACATCCACAATTGGGTAAACCCTGAACCCTCAGAATCAAGGGAAGAGACGAAACACCTCGACGTTTTACATAATTCTGCTTCCTGTCTCGTCACCGGACTGTTCCTCAAGGCTTCGTCTATGACGCTCCAAACGTAACAAAAATAAGCGCGATATTTAGTCATCATGTGCGCGATTTCGATCATCAATGCGCGCGATTTCGGTCATCATGTGCGCGTTTCTGACTCGTGTGTTGCGCATCTTTTTGGTCTCGTCCCAGAAAGAAAATCCGGGTGTACATGTCCCTTTAAAATGTTGTAATTCATGTTATACCGTACTGTTTAGAGGACTATTGTAATATACAAACATGTAACTAATGCCTGTGATCGAATGGAATCTTCGTACTATCAAGTATGAGGACGCTGCCCTGAACAGCAGGGCCGTGGTTGATATAATCTGTCAAATTGTAGATGAGGCCATCGTAGATACCAAGGGAGTACCCAGAGTTCGCCATGCTGGATAATCTCGAGAGTGTACCCCATGAAGCCAACACGGTTATTCCAACGCATGATGGTCATGCTTTCAAAGTACCAGTCGGGACGTGAATCATTGGTGATCGCACGGAAGTCGTGGTATTGCGCATTGGGACGTGTGCCTGGGAAGGTACTTGGTTGTAGGGATCCACGTAGGGAGCGTATGGGTCGCCTATTGAACGAACGTCGATGCCGACTTCTGCCTCTGCATCGCGGAGGCGGTTTCGTTTTTGCTCCTCCACGTCAAGCGCATGAATGCAGTCCTCGAGGGAGTGGAAGGCAGCTTGAGACAGCAAAACCTAGGTGATGAGTAAAACGACGAGAATCTTAATAGTGCGTGACAAATAGGCACTCGAAAATTACCTTGTATTGCCTGAGAATCATATCATTCTCCTGTAAATCCAAGATGTTCCTCGTC
Source organism: Boletus subparvulus (assembly GCA_038092515.1). Lineage (NCBI taxonomy): Eukaryota > Fungi > Basidiomycota > Agaricomycetes > Boletales > Boletaceae > Boletus > Boletus subparvulus. The sequence goes on along the minus strand of JBBPQL010000781.1, from coordinate 7,556 downwards.
TGCTGGGCCTTCTCCTTCACCGAGCCATCCACAATACCCATCTTCACCAACGGCTCCTTGTACCGAGTGCAAAACTCGTCGGGGGTTAGCCCCACCTCAAAGACATTTACGTTCCTCTTTGAAACCTCGGTCAAGTCCACGCTCCGAATCTGGCCTTTTACACTCCGTCCCTCCAACTGATTGGGTAACTGCAAGTCGTTTGGATTCACGCAGAAGACAAACCGGGACTGTGAGTCTGATAACGTCTCGAACAAGGTGTCCAGAGCGGCTCTGAACTCACTACACACGGCGTTGCACCCGAGGAAAGGTTCCCTTCTTCATCCTCATGGTCTTGTTCTTCGGCAGGGTCATCCTCGCGGAGCGCTGGCAACCGCTTGACGGTGCCCTTACGACGCGTCGATGGGATGCGCATTGGCTTGACGGTCTGCTGAGCAGAGACGATGGTGTCCTCGTTCTTGGGGTGTGCTTGGGTCGCGATAACTTGGCCAGAGAAGAGACCCTTGACGAAGGGATTGATTGATCCAGCTCCTTCTGCGCCGTCTGCAGCACCAACGACAGAGCCGCGGAGAAGCGAAACGAAGTCGGGGTTCAGGGAATCAAGATTGCGGTCGAGGAAACCCTCAGATGAATGAGTCACGGGGCCGTTGAAGTGGTTGACGGTGAATGTCGGGTATCCCGAGTGATCGATATCCCCGACCTTGAAGGAGTCCTTGATGCCGAGTGGGCTGGGTGGAGACGCCGACGATGCTGGGGATGTTGGCGAATATGACAGTGATGGTGTATCGGGGGTGGTGGGGGGTGTCATATACGCCATGGTGGGGTTTGGAGGAGGAGGGAGTACCAGTTTGGATGGCGAAGGATACTGCTGCCCATAAGATGGCGACGGGCTCATATGTGATGGGGCCGCGAAGGGGTTGGCAGTGGGTGGCGATGTCCACTTCTTCGTCGATGGCAGGATATATGTAGGGTATGGACCGGGACCGACAAAGTCTTTGCGGATGATATCTTCGAACTCCCTTAGCATGACGGGATTGACGTTGAGCTCCCACTCGAGGTACTGACATATCTCCCTTTCCATCTGGTTGATCTCCCAAAGCTGGAACATCCCTTGAGCGACGATGAACCACGATTTGTTGGAGCAGGTGTCGTCGCAGATGACCTTGGAGGCGAGCATGAAGGCCGATACAAACAGCCGATGACCCGAAGATCTGAGCCGCTGTAAGAGGGTGAGAGTGGCAAAGGCGACTGAGGGATGGAGCTTCATCCTGTGCAAAGCGCACGCTATGAAATGGGGTAGTTTGACTGTCGAGTTGGACGAGGAAGGGGAGTACTCTGGGCACGCAAAGAGGTGCGTGATAAAACGCACGCATAACTTGGATGCCTGCTCGTGACCATCCTGCCTACTCGACATGGGCTGTGTCGATGGGGGTTTGGCTGAGGGTACCTGACAGGCAAAATGAGGGAAAACGACCGGCAGACGGGAAAGGAGGACTCACCGGAGGTTGGTATGAGACACGGGGATGAGAAGCGTTGTGAGATGTTCAAATCCTCTTTCCTCTGCTTCAGTGTCCGCTGACGATGCTGATACGACGGAGGAAGTGCATTGGGTAAGACACGATCGTCCTGGTCTTCACGAGCTTCGGTCTTTACAATGGAGATGGACGAGGGCGGGTAAACAGTAAAATGTGATTACGTCAGGTAGTAAAGATTCAGACGAAGTAGACATCTTGCGATGCATACGAAGCTACGAGCACAATCACAGTAAGTACGGGGAAAAACGCAAGAGCAGGGGATTGATGGAAAGGGTAGCAACGGCGTCCAGTTGTGTACATGAAAATGATTAAAGATGCGGCTAAGTCCGGCTATGGTTAGAAATTGGGGGAACATAGGAGCATCACTGGCAAACATGTTGACCATGCTAGATATCGCCAAGGAAATAGTCTGCGGACCACGAATTGGTGCGGGGAGCAGAAGCCGGGCTTACTGGGTCAGGCACTTGACGAAAAATTATATCGTCAAGATTCGGCTCAACGAAGTCCATGGGTGGTGGGAGACGCTTGCCCACCACTAGGGCTTGAGGTGGGGCAGCCTGAGGGAAGCGGAATGTCGGACCAGAATAATTCCCCACGAACTGGGAAGTTGTGGCGGCAGAATGATTAATAGTAGGTGTCCATTTGTCCTTATTGCGACGATGCTGGGGGGAGAGCGACATGCCCTTCATTGAGCCTGGAAGGTCGTCTACTTCGTCGCCCCGAAAAGTGTGAAGAAATGCTGCAAAAAAAATGAGGAGTAGCGAAGGTAAAGGATATGTGTAAAACTTACACTCCTTGACGTTTTGGACACTGCCAGAGGGACTGGCCAGCATTGATGCCCAGTTGGGCTTAGGGAATCCGTCAAGTTTGAACCCTTCGCCGGGTTGTTCTTGTTTGAGTTTGATGGCACCTGAGAGGAGCGCTGTGGTCAGAAAATCATAAGGTTGCAGCCTGAATACTCGAGTATATACCTGTGGTTGCCTTCATCTTTTTGGGCACAGGCTCGTCGTCGGTGTCAAAGATTTCGATGACAGAAGGCTCTCTGAAGCGCTTTAGACGCTCCACTGCGTCGTCTTGTTATGGTAAGTGCAGACTCAAGTTGGCGCAAAGCCTGCTTACTGTGTGCTGCTCTGACAGGTTTCACATATTGCCCCAAGTCTTCAATATCACTTCCTGAATCTGAGAAATCCTCGATATCGTCTGAAGGAGCTCGATGGTTTGGATCAAATGAGGCAAGTATTTTGACAGGGATAGGCGAACGTAGTGCTGAACAAGCCACAGTGAGTCAATACTAATCTGAGTCGTTCTACCACTGATAGCTTACCAATGATCACATTTGCATCCTTCGTTGGGCATTTATTTCGTCCTCGATACCGAGAGAGGTCAGCACCGGTAGGTTCTGCGATGTCTACTACCTCATATCGTTGTTTCTCTTTGTTAATCAGTACCCATTGAGGACTCCCGATTGTCGCTTTTGCTTTGCCCTTCGTTTTTCCATCAATGTAGCCAAATGGGACTGGAAAGACCGTATCTCGCAGGTAATTATCCACCTCTTCGTGGCTCCAAGTAGCATCAAACATGAACTTATCCGCATGCTCGAAGTGTGCGCACTTCCGCCGTTCCATCTCATGGATTTGCGTCCGTGTTGGTAGGCTTGTAAACTCTAGCTGGCCATCACTCTAACAAATTTTCAAGGAACGCGGCCAGTTGATTATGAGAAGACGTACATCAAGATAGTTGATCAAACAGATCCACGAGCCAACCTTGAAAAGGTTTGAGTCACTTTCACCTCGGCTAGTAGAAACGACTCTTCCGACAGGCTGACTTGCAATCCGCAGTGGCTTAATAGGAACAAACGACAGCTTTCGCTAAATGATGTCAGTAAGTGGGCTTGTACTGTGATTGGTTCTTGTTTCATACCCTCGTCTTTCCCCTTCCGCCTGCTGGTTGTGTGTGGTAACCTTTCAAAATTTCTTCCTTTGCCTCCTCCATGGTGGGATTTGTTTTCCGACTGTTGAATCCATCTGATCTATGTTCTGCAGCACCAAGTTCTGCACGTCTGTTGAACATGGCGAGAACCCGCTGCCTGCCAGAGGGGTCACTCGCTGATGGCAGTTGTGGTCTAGTTTGGCCCACGTTGCCGGTAGCCTGAGCATGCTTCCTTCGTGTGTCTTCCATCGCTCTGAGACCCTCGGGGTGTTTGCTAAAGCCATGTTGGCATTCACGACAAATCCTAGGGGCATCTTCTGGTGGTTCCGAGAAGACCTCGCAGGAGCACTGAGTTCCATTGGTGAACTCACGGCAGTATGTCGTGTTTGGTTCTGACATGGTGGCCTAGTGAGATGCCAAGTCAGGACAGCCGAGAGAGAGGCAAAAGGGCAGGTTAAGCGGTATTGTTTGCACTTTGTAAAAAACGGCTAACAATGATTGCCTGCTGACTACGTATTCAAGTTCTAGCAGTTGACAACTATGCTACTCTGCTACACATTGGCCGGCTGCATTAAAAATTGATAATAAGTCTATGGCTTGGGCCCAAAGCTTTGTTCGAGCTGCCCAAATGGGCTCTGTCAGAGAAATCATGATAGATTTTGTTCCCCGAAGCCCGAACCGCAAGACCTCAACCATCTCAACATCCTCGTCATCGAGTTCACCTGGCAAGAGTCCATACCCTTCAGGTACGATATCTTGTGCAATAACATTCTCCAGAAGAGCGAAAAAATCAGCTTCATGAGTGTCGATCCTAAATGGTGACATTTCTTCTGGGACTTCAACTGCTTTGTGACGAACTTGTTGCAGCTGACCTTCTTCAATTTGAGCGATCCGACACAGATCACGACCCTCTACACTGTCTTCCAAGTCCTCGTCCAGGTGTCCAGCACCTGTTTGCCCGACACCTCGGATGAGCTCTCTTCCGTGAATGCCATAATACTGATCTAGAAGAGCTTCATCAGTTCCCGCATACTCGTCATGGTACATTCCATGGAGTGCAGTGCTGAGAAGTCGTAAATCCTATAAATATTATCACTTGTACCACCAAATTAGTAGTTAATTTGTTCATTTACCTGTGGGCTCTTGTTGTTTGTCGTTGATCCAGCAATCGGATGAAGGTTCCACTCTCTTTGAAATTCTTTGCAATCCTCGTTGATCGCTGTAAGATAAAGAATTTGTAGGAGCCACATATGTCCACGTTTGTCGATGTCGAGGCGATGTAACCTTTCTAGTCGCGTGAAAAATGCTCTCCATCGCCGCACAAACTGGCTTCCGACTTCTACCCATAGTCGTTCTATTCGGGAATTGCGTGTTGATCTATGTCGTAATTAGCCTAAGCAAATATAGTAACTCTGAAACTCACGAGCCCCATAGGAATGACCCTCGATTTGGGCCCCGTTTCATCACCATGTATGTTGCGACATCAATATTCTCACCACCACGGTCCCCCCTCATACGAGAAGGAGTTCCAAAATCTTGCTCCGCTTCCCGAAAGAGGTTGAGGACTGTTGACGCTCGATTATTGGTACTGACTTGAAGTGCGGTCACCTTGCAGATTACACAGTAAGTTAAATGATCCAAGCACTGTAATTCCAGTGGACTAGCATGCATACCGTTCTACAATAACCGTCAATGAACCCATGGATCACGAACCCCCATCGTATCAATTTATGGTGACCATCAACATCCCAAAGCGCATTTGCTCGTTTTACCTTGTATCGTCTTCTCTGAATGACCTGGTTTCCTCGTCGTAGGTGCCGATTCAGCCTGTCCACTCGGTGTAGCGACTGCCAAACACGTTGTCGTTGGATATAAATCCCTTGCTCCCGAAGGAAACCAGTCAGATATCGAAACCCTGACTCAGGTTTGTGAGTCTTAAACGACCTCACAAGAACATCAAGCTCCCGGTTACTGATGGCAGAGTATGGCTTCTCTATTCCATGATGACGTCGGTAGCGCCGCAGAGTCTGTGGGTGGACCTGTAGTATCCTGGCAATCTCGGCGAATCTGATGTTGCGATGTGCCGCCATTGCCTCTTTCACAAAATTGAGGTCTATCGAGACCCTGGGGCGCCCTCGTTTGCCTGTACGCTCTATTCTTGTGAGTTGCGGAAGCTCAATATTCTGTTCGTCGCTTTAATATCTTTGTTAGTACCCTCACGTCTTCGATTCATGAAGGCAAGTTAACATACTGATTGTCAAGGTTCTTGGCAAGTGATTTCAGCATGCATACTGTATCGCCAAGAAGTTTAGCGACATTCTCTAGCCACGCCGCTGCTGGTAGCTCATCTTCTTGAATACGATCACCGCTGCCATCCAAGTTCGAGTCTTCACCATGATTGGCAGCAGGTGGAGTGAGGTCCATGAGTAGGGGAATGGCTTCAGCTTTTATCCGATCGACGTGGAATGCAATTCGCGTTGGATCTGCGCTGTCTGCTAGGAGAACGTGAACTGCATGGTCGTAGGTACTTTTTAATAACTCATGTGCTCTCTGAACACAAGCAGACCATTGCAGATTATCTCCAAGTCGGTCAGGAAGTGAAGGAAATGATGGTCGAATAGCGACATGACCCATATAGTCTCAGAACTTGCAGTGGATGGTAAGTGACTGGTAGGAAAGACTCGGATACCGCCACTGAGTCGCTAATACGAAAAAAAAATACAAACACACCCGGATGCTAGGCGGAGACTTGTAATAACTGCGACTAACTTGAACTTTCGACTCTCTAAGTCGAACTTGCTCTTTTGACAATACCTTCTATCTAGTCTTGCTTTACTTCTGGAATATTATGGAGTACCCAACAGGACAAGCCCGACCCCACTACATGTTCTTTTACAATGACGGAACTCACATCTTTCGGGTGCGTGCACAATATTCCTGTTCTAAGTGCGAGAAACCAAGCTGACGACTTGGATTCCTCATCAGGCAGGGCAATACCTATTCAAAGTTCATGCCAGTGTCCTTGCGGATAAGTCGGAATCTTTTCGTGACATGTTTGACGCGAACTTGGAAGCGACAACACATCAAATTGATGGGCAAACTGAAGACTCACCAATCCTTGTACCGCCTTCAGTGAGCGAGACGGCGTTCGAACTCTTCATCTCTGTTTGTTATAACAAGTACGTAGGTTTTTGTTTTGAATTGGCGCAACCATCTCAACGATTGCTATTGTCCTGAAGGTGGAGGCCCGACACAGCAGATATTAAGGACGATGTAATCATCCAGCTCCTCGACCTCAGCCGTCAGTATATCTGCCAAGATGCTCGCAATTATGCTGTTCAACGGCTATTTGAACGTCGTACTGCCATCCAACCGTCACGTTTGCTCTCTATCTCGATGGAATACAACCTTGTTCAGCTTTTCACATATAGCTTCAAACGGCTAGTTAAGGCTAGGTTCGACAATCTGATGCCTGACGAATACACCTCAGTGGGCCCAGTAGTGTGGGCTCACGTCCTCAAAGCCCAGGAGCGCATCCGACTTCATCGTCGTATCGTCGCCTGTGAAGCACCTCCCATGGTCCATGTGTCTGCCTGTGCTAACAATGACCAATGTACGGATGACTGGAAACAGCTGTGGTGGAACGGCATGGGCCGCTTCCTCTTGGATGGGAGGAATCCGCAGCTGTACAGGGAAGCAGTCCAGCGATTTGAGGGGATGGATATTGGGAGGGTTTCTGTCGAGTGTTGGAGGGCAATGATGGCAGTCGTTAAGACACAAGTTGCATTTCGACACGAAGATACGTTCATAGAGCGAGTCACCAATACCCTGGCTAGTCGTCTCCTGGACACCACTGGCAGCGGCAGTCTCACCTCTCGATAGATACTACTAGTAGCTAGTCTGCTAAGCTTCGTTTCGTTGCTTGTGAATTACAAAAATTTAAAGGGACATGTTGATTTTCCTCCCGCGCGACACACAAGCCAGAAACGCGCACATATTCAAGTTGACCGAAATCGCGCATGATGCATGATGACCGGAATCGCGCGCATGATGACTAAATATCGCGCTTATTTTTGTTACGTTTGGAGCGTCATA
>JBBPQL010000780.1:0-17390 GCA_038092515.1 Boletus subparvulus | reverse complement strand
TATCTGGCTACGAAACCTCTACAAGGAGATCGGTTATGAACCGAAAAAGGCCACGATATTGTACGGCGACAACAAATCCGCGATCGCCATCGTGATGAACGCCCAATTTCACAAACGAGCCAAGTACTTTGATCTTAAAAATCTCCACATGAGGGGATCTATACGACTTGGCTGGCTAACACTCGTCTATTGTCCTACAAACGAGATGACCGCCGACATCCTTACCAAAGCCTTACCTCGTCAGCCACATATGCTCCACACGAAAGGACTCGGCCTCCGCTCGGCTTGAGAGGGAGTGTTGGAGTACGGCGACCGTCCATTAGTATAAATATGAGCAAACCAAGCTTGGCCTTACTGGCATGGACAAGAGCAAGGCTTAGGCATCTGAGACATATATTCGTAGTATAAAGATCGAGGTAGTACAAGGGGGTTAATAATATAATTCTCGTCCCCGGCCCCCACAAAGGGCTTCGTCGTTCCAGTTCTAAGTCACCTCGCATATTCGTCATCCTACGAAAAAGTGAGGTGGTTGTGGAGATATGGGCGATGAAAGGATTTATGTAATGCTGTGCATTTCCTTTTCGAGACACTGTAGGCCTAGCCACATCACTGAAAACACACTTCTTTGCTAAGGGTTTATAAGGACCTTATAAGGGTCAGAAGGGTCAGAACACCCCAGAATGTGCCACCGGAGAAGATAAGGGCTTCTAAGGCCTTCAAAAGGACCTAACCGTTCTGTTTATACACAATTATTATACAAAACCCCCGTATGAAATGCTTTTGCCCATGGCGTCAACATTGACATTCCTTACTCATGCCAGGGGCATATGAACCCATTCGCTACTGATGCCCCCATGACCACACAATTACGTGCCAAGGTTCTATCGAATAATTTGACTGTCGGCTCTCAGATTCTGTAACCTTCGGACCACTGGCCAATTATCCCAGCACGTTTGGGCCTGTTCCATCTTGGCCGGCATGTTCTCAATCCTCCAAGCAATGTTTGCCTCGAAAGATAGGTACATCGTTGTGCTTTTGATCTGATTGCACCATGTTCTTCGTCTTTCGACCAATGGTCAGTCGACCTATATCTTATGTATCTGACCTATGTTCACAAACCTTGTATTTATGTTCCCTGGCAATCTTAGGAACTTACTGTGCATAATACAACATCTATTGTGTGTCTGTTCTCAATTTCCATCCAAAAGAAGTCAACGCTCCAACATCATGATAAGGCCCACATAGGCCAATCTCAATGCACTTTTTAATGAACGAATATCTCACCAGCACAGTGAATGTCAGTCCCATAGCTCAGCAATGTGCTTCCTCTGAAGAAAGTGTGAAATAATTGTGTGACTTCCGCTTTGCATATCAGCTCGGATGGGATAGAGCATTATATGCATTCTGTGCACATTTGGGTCACTCCGGTATCTTTATGATACAGTGTGTAGGATGAATATGAAACTTTGTACGGGTACACAATACTACTACGCTGGGACGAAGCCGTGCACATCTCCATGCTACTACTTCCTTGATCGTGCGACTGAGAGCAACTCAGGGCATATTGGAAGGTACGCATCTACGTTTCGATGACCAAAAACTGTTCTACAAGACCACATATCAACTTTTATTTCTTCTGTAGAAAAGTAGATGTTTGTACGCACTTATTCCACCATAGTAGGAGATTATTCACGGTGGCTCTCTGCACTGGCGATCCTTGATCCTCGAAGTAGTCAACAATTTGATAATAGAAGTCTTCGTGATTGAAATGTTCATCCTCGATTGACCATTGTGAAAGGCTCGACAGCGCAAAACGAAGCTGTGATGTCAATGGTGAATGAGAGCCTGAGTTGCACCAAGAGTCTTGGTAAAACGTACCTGGACTGCGGCATATGCAATCGCTCGGGGTTGCACAGTTGTCATTCTAATGATCTCTGCGACGCAACCTTTGAGCTTGGGGGGCCGTCTTGCAGATTTCAAAGGCTGTAGGTCAGTTTCGAGTTGCCGCTCATGGTCCGAAGAGGATGGTGAGGTAAAGATACACTGAAACACCTAAAATGGTATGATGAGGGCGAGCCAGGAGTGGAGGGTCAGCGAATATACTCACCCTAACAAGGAGCTCTCCTCGAAATAGACCTTTGCTAGGGTCTGCGGGGTCGTACTGGCCTTCGGGATATAAGAATGTGGGCCAACTAAATGCTGTGACACGAAAGGATAGATCGCCTGTCTCAATACCTTGACGCACTCTGTACCAGAGTTGAGTGGAGTGGAATAAATGTATTTTAAGAGGTCTAACTTACGACTCGTTTGCCCAATCATAGTCCACCGGGCAAAGAAAGCGACCCATGATCGCATTGTTGAAGCCTCTGTTATACTTGTTGTTGACCTGTAAGGGCTTCCAGCCACTGGGAAGATCACATCGAGCATTTATCCATTTGACTACAGCTCCCTTTAGTGTATTCGTGTCATCTCCCCTTGTGCTGTCGGCTCCTTGTCGTACCTATAGATCATTCGCTAATTTAGTTTTGACGAAAAAAAATCAGAGCGTACCTCTCTAATGGCAATCATTAGATCAATGCTATCCGCTTCTCTCCCAACTAGCTTGCCAATTGTCGGACAGCAGCTTCACAGCTTTTTGAAAGCTTCATATGAGCGTTGCTGTCTAGCCTCGTCGGACAGCAAAATGTTATGTTGGAAATGGGACAAGCCATGGAAGCAAAGATTGACTTACTCTTTTGTGGATGGAATATCTACGGGTAAGTTGGTGGATTCTGCAAGCAGCATTTGGCGACGGTCATATTTGGCAACCAGATTTGCAACAGGTTCAAATAGGGTGACCAGCCGGCGCATGGCACGCCCCTCACGTGCAAGTGACTGAACGCTAGCATAAAAGTCAATACTGGTCCATTTATGGGAAGTATTCTTACGGTTTTTTGACCATCTTCGTCTTCAGTTGTTCATTCTCAGCCTCAAGGGAAGTGATGCAGCGCTTCAGACTTGCAAACGAGATATCCGATAACTGGTTAGAAGTGGTGTTGGCACAAGAGTCTGCAGAGATTGCCAGTGTTGCAGACGAAGATACCTCCGGTGGAGGGTCAGAAGACGACGGCATAGTGAGAGGAAGGTGGGGCGTAGGTTGATAGGAATTACATGAAGAATGGTTTTGGGAAATCCCTCACCACATCTCCTGCGACGGGGCTCTATATGTGTAAAAAAAATTAAGATCACTAATCTATTCTTTGGAGCCCAAGTATGTACTAGTCTAATGCCAAACTTTCTGTCACAGATGCTAAACCTTAGATCTCGCTGGCAATTGCGTCCAGTCATGCTGTGCGGCTGCTCTACCATGCACCATCGCCTGTCAATGCTCTAATGTGGTGCGATTGCTTCACAATGTCCGCTCTTTTCGAACTTTTCGCCAACAGGGCACCCCGTTGATGGCCCCTGTCACTGCCCATTGGAAAACAAAACAAAAGTCTTTCCCGACGGGCTACTTTATCCAGGCGGCAGTAGATCCTGATCAAATATCCGATATATCAATGTTGAGGGACTTGGAGTGAATTATTTCCACATCTCACTATGTATCTCATTCCTCTTCATGTCGTCAATGAGACATACAGTCCCCCATGTGTCTCATATCCTACCTTCTCTCAGCTGCTTCGTACTCTCGATGAGCGGCAACCATATTTCGGTTGGACTCAGAAGTTCTCAAAGCCACTCTCGTTGCTCACAGGAAATCGTCCCCTCAAGGTAGTCACCATCGACACTTTGGATGTCCTCATTCCCGATACGCTCTGTCTGTTTGGACTTTGTCCTGCCTGGGTTATGGACTTTTGCTTTGAAGTCTTGGTGACATTGGAGCAAGCGAGAGGGGATGCTGTCAAGCAGCACAGAGAACGAGACATATTCTGTTATGCTTGTCATGGTATTTTGAAGGTGAGTAGTTTGCATTGTGCATTAATCGATGGTGCTGACCATTATGTAGGATTACTCTTTCATTCGTGAATTTTGATTGCTCAACTACTATGGCCACTGTATAGGAATGGGGGTTTTCCATGTGCTTCAAGTTGTTTATGTTTGAACTGATCTATGACGTGCTATTTCGACTTTCACTACTTTAAAGCGACCACTTTGAACATTGTCACCATACATCCAGAACTGTATACATATATGTGCTTTATTCATGTACTATTGTGGCCACGAATCAGGCAAGTGAGTGTTTGCAGAATAGAATACCACATGCACTTGCTTGAGCACGCCTCCCTGGTAGTTCTTTTGACTGCTTGATAGAGGATGGTGGGATTATGAATTGCTATGCGCCCACGTGAGCAGGGTACTCTTGTCTGCTACATGTGATTTCCAGGCACGAACAGTCAGAAGCGCACTCAGCTTGCATCATGCTTGTTCATGTTTTGAACAGGGAAGGCGGTATTAGATGTAGGACGCTACTAGTAGTTAGATCCGGTAACACAATGATTGGAAGAACTTTGTATATACTTTCGTAACAACAGGGTTTGGCAGAAATAGCTCATGGGATGCAAAGGTCATGTGGGGTACTGCATGACAGCAATCAATGACGTCGACACTGCCTATTTAGGGCATTTATTCAGGGTACATATAAGCTTTGAATAGCCAACCGCTAAGCACAAACCATTTCATACTAAAACCCAAAAGAACAATCCCACGGGGTTCTTGCAGGCACCGTCAGGCGAGAAATCATTTTCGTGAGTAAGAGTTGACAAATTGCAATGCAAATGCCCCTGAGTCTGCCCTATCATACATTGCTGATCATTTGAAGTGATCCCATAGCATGGGGCCAGGAGCTCTAAAAAAACAATCACCGTCTTCGCGCCAATCATTCTGTTGTTAAGTAAAACAAAAAGAGCATTCAATGGAGTTCTTTTGGGAAGGTCAGGGTGAAGTATCCTTGTCGCAAGAAAGGGAAGACTCACATCACCGATCACCAATGGAACGAACGACGCCGACAGGAGCTTAAAAAAATACTGTCTTTACGAACTTGGTCCCATTGCTTCGGAGTCGAGTGACCCAGCATGAGCTTTAACCCAAAGAAAGGAGGCGGGAGCCTAGAATGCATTCACCGTCCCGACGGACATCATACCATCACATCGAGTGAACCTGCGGGAACTAAAAAAATGGTGGCAGGAGCCTAAAAAAAATTACACCGTCTCAACGATACCATCACGTCGAGCAAACCTGTGAGAACTCAAAAAATGGTGGCATGAGCCTAAAAAATTCCACTGTCTCAACAGAGATAATACCATTAGATCGGGCGAGGCAGCGGTGATGTACACTTACTAGCAGGGGCTTCGCTGTGTAAAAGCAGCCTGACCAGGGAAAAGAAGTTAACCCATCCGCATCATCATACAGTTCACCATGCCCATTCATAGCTTGCCTTGTGAGATCGAGTGCATGATTTTTCTCCAATGTACGTGGCACAAGCGTTTGAAGACTGCACATACTTGCATGGCAGTCACTAAACGCGTACAAGATTGGTCAGTGTCAATGCTTGGATCAATGTACATGCCTAATGGATACTTAGGCTTCAGCCAGTTCTTTACCATACCGTGGACTTGGCCTCTGAGAGAGTTGCATGCAAGTTCCTGTCTTCGGTGCGGCGCCGGCCAATCTTCGCAGAGTCTAAGATCATCATTTTACGACTTGGAATGGCGCTGAGGATGGAGATGGCTTGCCAGATCCTTGATATTTGCCTAGGTGTCCAGGACCTGACCCTTAGGCCTCCATGCCACCTTCTCTCCGTCAATCCGCTCCTGCACCCACTCGATGGACTTACCCGGCTCTTTAGCCTTTCTATCGATCTCGCTTCAGTCTTCAACAACCGCATCATTTTCTTACCAAACATCGAGACCTTTCACCGTGTCACTCACCTTCATATCACCAATGCGTGGGCCATATGGACAGGATCGTCTATTGGCATTGATGAGCTCACCAAGATCACTCACCTTTCCCTTTATCTTTCCAACAAACGCACACAGCCCGCTATCCTTCAGAGTCTTCTAGCCCGCGATAGCTTCAAAGTTCTCATTCTCTGGCGCCGCCCATTTGCGACCTACAGCGAAACATGGGACTTTCTGGAGGGGTGCAAACTTGTGGACAAGCGCATTGTGGTCTTCAACTCCAACTTGTTCTCTTATTATGTGAACAATGGTGGATTCTGGAAGTATGCTGAGCGTTTGATCGAGTGGCGCGAAAAGACCGGTGGTAAGTTTCAACTTACAACTCCGAGTCCGATGCTGAGCGCTGATTGCTGAACATGAATTCTAAGCTGGGCCATTTGACGGTGAAACTGCTCTTGTAGTGCCTGCTATACCCCAGTCAGACTTCAGCGATTCGGAATCCGGCGATACTACAGAAGCAGCTTCAAGTTCAGACGACAACTCCAATGAAGAGGATGAACTCAGTCATGAGAATGAGGAGGGATTGGCAGTCTGAACCAGCCCCGACGAAAGTGACGGAGTCGAAGTTCGATGCCATGTTAGGAACAAATGAGGAAGCGGATGGAGATCTTGAGATTACGTTGCTAAGGTTACTCAGTGTCGTTTCCCGGTGTATAATTCTAAGTCCTCCATGTTGTGCTGTACCACGACAACCCTATGTCCTACTCTGTAACATGCCAGGTTTGTTCCATAAAGGATGCCAGAAAAATTGACGGACAACAGAAAGATTGCTCCTGGACTCGACCCCAACTTCCCTGTTCCCTCACTGCTGCTGCGACAGCAGCGTTCCATGTGGCACATGCTGGCTCAACTCTCCCAGTGACATCCATCCATTTTGATGGGTTCCAACAGGTTCATCAGAGTTATAGCGGCGACTTTGGTACTTTGTCTTTACCTGGTGACTGTGCTGATGAGTGGCCGCTTCAGGTGTCCTGCTGAGGCCTGTGGCCGTACATTTGACAGCAGCCGCAGTGTGACTATCCATCGCTCGAGCTGTTTACATTATAGAGCATTGGTACAGAGACCCCGTGAAAAGCGTCCCTTGCCCTCACCATCTAGTGGCACCTCCTCTTTGCCTTCAAAGAAAGCGCGCCTGGCGGATCCACCACAACTTATAACAACCCTTCAGGACACTCCTGCAACTCAGCCTGCACCCAACAATGGTCATGAGCCATCTATCTTGCCTACTCCAGATTACACCGAGTGCAGATCAAGTAAGAGCATTCATACTATCTTTTGCACTCTTCAGACTGAATCCTGCTCATGAAACCACAGACCCTGTATTGAGTGAGCAAGGCCTAGGCATGTCGTCAGCTGATATGGAGCAACCCAATCAATCCTCAATCCGACCCACACGCATGCATCGTTTACCTGCTCACTTCCGTGATCTGTTGCCAGAGGCGTCTCCTCCCATTCCCCCCGATACTCGCCCCTCCTTCGTCCCTCGTGTTATCCTCCACGTATTCGACTCATTTCAAACTGCTTTTAATGCATTTGGTATAGCTCGTGATTACCGACACCGACCCTCTCATGATCCCGACACCTTTCTCTCACTTGAAGAATTGTCCAATACAAAATCAAATCTTACGGCCAATGAACCACCCCCTGCTGGACCTTACCCCCCACCATGGCCGTGGAAAACCATGTCGGTTTGGAGGTTGATGAGTTGGATGAAGTCGGGAAGCAGGCAGAAATCAATGGATGAAGTTACACGGCTGGCACGCACTGTTCTCACGGCAGAGGATTTCTGTCCTGCAGATCTACTGGAATTCAACGCATATATGGAGATGAAGCGGTTCGATGTCTCGGAGAAGGAACATGATGCTGACCATCCCTTTCGAAAGGACGGATGGATAGAAGTTCCGCTGACTATATCCATTCCCACTCGTGAACGAAATTCGATCGGCAATGGCCGACCTTTCACGATTCCGAGTTTTTTCCACCGCAAGCTGACAGCTGTCGTGGAGGCAGTGTTTTCTGACAGAACTGCAAAGTGGTTCCACATGATGCCATCCCGACAAATATGGCGGTCTACTCTCAGTGGCCAGGAACAACGGATATACGACGAGCTGTACACCTCAGACGCTTGGAACCAAGCCCATGACGAAGTCCAAAAGCAAAGACACTCTGAGGGGTGTAAACTGGAGCGAGCAATAGCCGGAATGATGTTTTCATCTGACGCCACGCATCTGGCACAATTTGGTCACGTATCTGCATGGCCGATCTATCTGTCGTTCGGAAACCTATCCAAATACGTACGAGCGCGTCCTAATACACCCGGTACAAGTCACCTGGTCGGATTTATTCCAAAGGTATGTTCGGATTTCAATACTTTGTCGCTTGTTAATGTGTCACATTGGCAGCTTCCACGCTCCATCATCGAGTTTACATCCCAGTTCACCAACAAGTCGAATCGCTCCGACATCCTAACTCATTGCAAGCGAGAAATGGTTCAAGCTGTGTGGAAGGTGCTGTTAGATGATGAGTTTGTCGAGGCTTACAAGAACGGCATGGTTGTCAAGTGTTGGGATGGAGTTCACCGATGCATAGTTCCCTGAATCTTCATCTATTCGGCGGATTATCCAGAGAAGTACTAGTTTGCTCATTCGCCAATCATTCGCCAATCTTATAATTATATCACAGAGTGCTTCTGGGCACGATTCGGGACAAGGGAAATTGTCCTTGTCCCTCATGTTTGATACCCAAAAGCGAGTTTCACCTTCTGGGTCAGCGTTCCGATTTCACCGCTAGAATAACCAAAATCCATGAATATTTGCGTGCTCGAATAATGGCTGCACGCGATGCAATTTATAGGTATGGTGCTCCAATCAAAGGTGCCATTCCGGAACGTCATCTGAAGACATGGTTGCTCGTTCCAACGCTGGTAAGTACCCTACACAGTGACTCCCTTCTTATTTCATTGAATTGCTGATGTCTGTATAGAATTCATTCGCCGAAATCCTGGGCTCACTAGGATGCAACGTATATAGCATGTTAACTGTTGACTTAATGCACGAGTTCGAACTGGGTGTTTTCAAGTCCGCTTTCAAACATGTCCTGTGTCTTTTATATGTCATCAATCAGGATACAATTGAGGTCGTCAATCATCGGTATGTCGTTACCCTATGAAGCCGTCTTTATCTGCCAGTGGCTCATCAGCCCCACATGCAGCTTCTGTCAGATCTCGCCTTTCGGATTGGGTTCCATTAGGCGCTTTCCTCACGATGTATCAGATATGCGACAGCGAGCTGCCTGGCATTTCGAGAATGTTCTACAGGTTAGTGGCCGCTAGTACCAACCCGTTCTAAATTTCAATCTTCTCCCCTAGTGTGCTATTCCGGTATTCAAAGGGCTATTCCCAAGAGAACACGATGCCGTCATTCAAACTTTGTTTTTTCGCCTCGCTCAATGGCATGCGCTCGCCAAATTTCGACTACACACTGAACATTCAATCCAACTACTCGAACAGGCAACCCAACTTCTTGGTCAGCAGCTGCGCAAATTTAAAGATTATACATGCTCGTCCTTCAGGACAACAGAACTACCCTCGGAAGCCGCAGCACGACGTAGACGAAAAGAAGGCCAGGCACTCGACCAGAGTACACAAATGACTCAGCAACCTCGATCCAGTAATGGAGCGCCTCTGCCAAAGTCGTTCAACATATCAACTTATAAGGTCCACGCTCTTGGCCATTACCCCCAAACAATCCGTCAGTTTGGTACCACCGATTCTTATACTACTCAGATCGTAAGTTCGACCTTCTCCAAGGACATCCATGAATCTAATTAGGTTCGCCTACTAGGGTGAACTAGCTCACAGGACGTTAAAGAAATACTATCAAAATACAAACAAGCACAATCCTGACGGTCAGCTCGCTAAACAAGATAGACGACAAACGCGAGCACACCGCGAGATTGATCCGGATGCCACATACTTCAAAGAAGTGGCCCCGGAGGAGGAAGGTATAGCACGGCTCGGACTGCGTTACTGGATGTCCCGCGGCAACCACTCTGTGGTCAATTTAGCCACATTTCTGGGCAAACACACGGATGATCCGGCCACAAAGGTGAGTTACTCGACGTGCAATTTGTGAGGGTGCTCGTCTAATTAACACACCAGGATTTTATACCCAGGCTCAAAAACCATCTTCTTTCGCGGCTGCAATCACTGGAATATGATGGGGATGAGCGTATATTCACCTTGGAAGAGCACCGCTCCGTTCACTTCATCAATGGTCTCAACCGGGTGAATATGCCAAAGCGACTACAAATCAACTACACCACATACGACATACGTCGTGACTATGATACTCTTCGTCCCAGTCATGGTGGATTCGTCATGCTCCAGTCCCGCGAGGAAGGCACTGAAGCTCACCCGTTCTGGTATGCCCGCGTTTTGGCAGCGTTCATATTCCAGATCAATTATCAAGGAGAAGAGCACACCATAGATATACTATGGGTCCGTTGGTTGGGAGTGGTACCTGGTTATAGGTGGGGCATTCACAAGGCTCGTCTCCCAAAGATCGGCTTTGTCCCTGACTCACCAGGAGCGTTTGGATTCATTGATCCATCACTTGTCGTGCGAGCTTGTCACCTTATCCCGGCCTTCGTGGATGGCCGAACTAAATCGCTTCTTCGTCAAGGACCGTCGCTCGCTCGCGGTAATGAAGAGGAGGATGACTGTGCAGGCTATTATGTGAACATGTAGGGTTAATTGCTACCATTCGAAAAGTTCCTACTAATCTAAATTCGGCGTACAGCTTTGCTGACCGTGACATGTATGCTAGGTTTGCTGGCGTTGGAGTGGGGCACGAAACTCAGTATATGGTTCTGGCGGCCATGGACATGCCAGAAAACGATGACAATGAAGATGGTATTGATGGTGATGAGGTGGATGTAGGATGCACTGCAGGGACGGACACGGGTGAAGCACAAGACGAAGCGCCCAGCAGCGATCGTGAAGGCGATCCAATTGACGAGGATGACGGAGAGGACGATTCTGATGGCGCAGACTTGGACGGGGACAGTAGCGATGAGCACGATAACGGCAAAGACAGCTCGGATGATGATGAAGCAGTAGATAATTTTGTGTTTTAAATAATACTCGAACCCACTGTGCACACCGGATGGATAGTACATAGTGTGTGATGGATGGCATGCAGCCGTCACCACATCGTGTCACGCTCCCATTTGCGCACACGTCCGTGCGCGTGATGAGCTTGACACAGCCATGTAGATATCATGGCAACCTTGCGACGGTATATGATATGCCGACAATTCAGGTAAGTCATGAGCACACGATAACATCTTACATATGGTAGATATAGGCTTATAAACAGATCTATTACCAAGAAAAATTTGTAGGAGATGATGAAATCTACAGAATGTTTCATACAGAAGATAAGGCCTTACAATGTCACGTCACTTAGCAGAGTGTGACCCAGATAGCATCAAATTACTGTAGCACGATATGGCAATATAGGGGTTTATCCACTTGACGCATTTTGACGCCGATTGACATATCGGCCAATGGCATAGAACGGACCGTGAGTACATGTGATGCAAATTCCCTGCAGAACACGAGGAGGTTCCTCTGAGCCCATACCTGAGTCACGAATGAGCCGAGCGGTGTTTCTTTTAATCATGATGCGCACGTCGTGCAAAGAGTGTGTACTCACTCTGTCAATTGAGACTCGCGGTGCCCGAGAAAATAACGGATGCAGTCCTGTTGCATCCCACGTGCGAGACATCCTGTACGAACAGGCGCATGTCCTTACTACAGCTGTCAGCTAGCTGTAGCTGTAAAACTCTAGGCCGAATTCCCGATCCTTCGACTCGGAAACCTTGTATATAGGTGGCGCTGAACCAAATGGAGCAAAACCCACATCTTGAGATTCTACAACGGCCCTCTCTAGGGCGTAAGAGGGGTTAGTCTCCATTTCGAACCTTGTTTTGCTCCACTGATAAGCAGAGACCCCAGGTCGGAGGATCGAACATTCGGTCAAGAGTTCCGCAGCGAGCTGTAAGAGGCTTGGGCTTACGGGATGCCCAGCAATGGGATTCGTCATCATACTTATCGGTCGAGCTCGAATTAAATGCCGTGGGCCATATCTGGACTTTCAAAGGCACACACCTTGATTGTACGCCTTGACGATGATGGCACACGGTTCAAGGTAAATTATGAAAATGGATCGCGGAGGGAGTCTAGAAAATCTTTCGCATAGACGATACAAGGGGGCGGTGTGTATACGACCGTGATACAGGTGCACACTCGCGTTGGGACTCGTATGAATACAGAAATCGAAGACCACACATGTACAGTCCAATATGATAGGACTATAAATGAGGATCCACCAAAAAATCTAAGAGTAACAGATGTTCGTAGCAAGTGCATCAAGCCCGTGGTACGCGAATGAATGTCATCAGGAGGTTGATTCCCTAAATAAACCAGCATGAGTGAACGGTTTTGACAACAAAATCACGTTGAACATACCATTGCAATAATTCCAGCGATCAAAAATGCCCTACCGACAGGAACCTGTTGGAATCGGAATACGATGGCATATGCGATACCTCCGATATTACCCATGGCTCCTACAATGCCGCACTGTGCTCGGAATGTAAATCTAAAACACCAAGTGTATAACGAAGATCTCACCATGAAACCATTGGAACCTTGTGAAAGATTGTGAGTAAAAAATTATATTTGCAGTGGAGCCTGCACTCACAAGGATTGCAGTGGGGTACCAGTGAGAAATTGGCGCCATTCGCACCTTCGTTCGCCATGGCAAGAATGATGATTATCCCAATTATTACACTCTCTATGTTCCAAGTCAGTATCTTGCGAAGAAACTGGGAAAATCTACTTACGAGAAGGATGTTCGTGGTGGTCGATATAAATGCCGAGACCAAGAGATAACAGGCCCTGTGTAATGCCCAGGGATATCATAAGGTACTTCTTTCCGGGAACTCCCCATCTCCTGTACGCCAAGTCGCCAAAGTATCCACCTACCCTCAAAGTTAATAGTAGTAATAGTAGTTGGGAAGAAAATCCTTGCCTAAGGGGCGGGTGAAGACGTTCAGGAAGCCAAAGATGGATGTGATCTATGTCAAGGGTCAGGCATGGAATAAAGTCTGTGTTGCGCCACTGACATATCCAGCCTCGGTTTGGCCGAATGTCGTCGACTCGAAGAGTGTAAGTAGAATGTTTGCCAAGTTGGCATAAATAGCAATTTGGTAGCCGAATGTTGTGAAGTATCCTAGTGCGGGGAGCCAAGTTAGAGGAGTAGTGGCGACCTTCCACGCGAGCCCCAGCGTAAGTGGTTCGTTAACTGCATAATCAAGCTCTGAAATCATATCTACCAAAGAATGAAAACTCAGTAGATTGTTCGTTGTGAAGTGAAGGGGAAAATGACGCACTCAAGTCGTGTGCTGCTTGAATGTCTGTCAGACCACCCTTCTTCTCGGGATCGTCTTTGCTTTCGTGAGGCGTAGTGCATGCCGTCTCATCATCAGGAATATTAGTTGATCCATGTCCGTGCATAATTGCGTTGTGTCTATCGCTCCATTTACCAGCAGGGTGGTCCGTCCCAAATACCATGACGGCGATGGCAACAAGGAGCAGGAAAGGGACTGGCACGATAACAAATGCTGCACGCCATGCGACACTCGGCACGAGCCCAGCTGAAAGTAATCCGTCGTATAAAGCGGTCATGATCACGAATGTGATCCCCCCGCCAGAGTCACCCCAACCTCCTGCTAGAGCGTTGGCTATAAAGACCTAAATTAGCCAACAGATCAACATATTCGAGAACCAATTACCCGTCCCAACCACATTCTTGTCGAAAAATGCAGTGGTCCACGCCTGGCATGCCACGAAAGTTCCACCTAGAATACCGATGAAAAAACGGACGAGGTAGAGTCCGGTGGCAGTGCGTGCAGTTCCAGCTAACCCTGAAGGAATTGCGCCTAAAACAAGAAATCCAGCCATGACCTTGCGCGGACCATACCCTGGGATTGAGGTGAGAAAGGTACGTGACATATCTTGAGCCATACGAACGGTCAACTAAAGGACCAGCGACCATGCGAACAAAGATCGAGGCACACAGTGCGATCACGCTGGAGTCTCCTATAGAATAATGAGTATTGAGTGTCTATTGTGGACTGCTACTTACCGACTTGTGCAGAAGTTAACTGGAGATCTTCCTTGATGGCATTAGGAATAAGAGGGGCAAAAGCAAACCATGACAGGCTATGTGCGAACACTAAGTCTTACACGCCGTATCATAGATGCTATAGGAACTTACAAAGCCGTGAAAAATCCCAACCAAGCGCTGTAGTGTAAAGTCAGGAAAATCGCAACAACGAAACTGAGAATAGAGAAGACAGACAGATGCAAGTTGATTGAATACTGGTTCCGAAGAGAAAACAGGGGTAGCGAAGAGCATTTCAAGTTGGTAGGATTGATCACAACCTCCCTGAAGTTGATTCCTCGCGAAGTAGAAGAGCGTGCAGTCATGATGGGTCGGCTCTCCTGAGGGGCGGGTAGTTTTTCTGTACATTAGCTGTTCTTATATTGTTTGAGCAGCAAATCTCCAATGCCCTAATAGTAAATTCCTTGTAGACGTGCTCAAGGGTTCCAGGGGTGCTGCATGGTGCTGCCTGAATAATCGAGTTATGAACGACCCATCAGATGAGTCAAACAGAAGGATATGCCCCTTAATCAGCCTCATTTTTGGCTGGGCATTGGCGACGATGTGACGAAAACCAGGTGGGCCCAGGCGATAAGGAGAAAAGTTCTTGTCCGCAGCTCGAACGTTGGAAAGAGAACCTGACCGGCCTGCAGAAACGGGATCAACATTACGTGGATTCGGAAGTGATTGGCACAGCGCGGCGTACTGTAAGAAGACCGCCACCCTTCCAGTGGCATTGCGACTGCATGCGGTTGCCAAGATGAACTTGGGACGATGGAATTTATGCAAGGTCTGATGTAAATGTAACATGCGAACTAGCCGGCCCGGGAAAGTCGATTCAGGTTAGCCGAGTCCTATTAGGACAGTACTTACTAGTAGTAGGACTCGCTTTGAACAAGTTTCTAATAGCGCCACGGCGTCTCCGAAACCCCTCTTGTCCTCCAATCCCAGCTCTCAAATGCAGCCGGTGGTAGAGTCGTCATGCGATAACGTTACACCGCGCTGCAGATCTACTAATGTAGTGGCAGCATCATGATTCAAGTTTCGCCTCGGGCTTTGAGCTGCTGCAGTGAGAAGGTTACCAGTAACTTGAATACTTATCAGTGCAAGATTGCAAGTGTTCAAGTTGTACAAATTCAACGTTACCTGTGCCTTCATGATCGGGGATAGGCTTTTAGATAACATCAAGTAATTGTCAGGCACCACTAGTATCTTCAACGTTCTCTTGTTTGGAGGAGCAGCCTGAGGGGTCGGAAATTTGAGCTCGACCACCAACTTCAGAATCTGCAAGCTCGGTGGGGGTCGCGTTTTGAAGCTCAGTCAGTCAATGACGGCTTGCTTGGTTGCGAATTCAGAGTTGTTCAAGTCGGACTGCGGCCGTTCATTTCATTGCTCTTGCTGGGCATCCCGTAAGCCCAAGACTCTTCAAAGTTCAAATCGACGGACAGCTGTGCGTTGGATACCCATTCGTACTACAGGATGCAGCACGTGGGATGCAACATTACGTTCAACGGAGTACACTTTTGCACGACGGATTAAAGAACCGCTGCTCTGCTCATGCGTGACTCTCTAGGGAGGGTGGGCGTTGATCCTGCTCGTTTTAAATTCTGCAGCAAATCCAGCCAGGCCTACCACCCGGATTGGGATTGGACGTTTATGGGTTATTTGAACAGTTATTCTGTTTTTTAGAGGGAGCCGCTGTGGTCGTCACCCATTTCCAATCACAAAACCGAATGGAGACATGGTGGGAAAACGATTCGAAGGCCTCGTCAAGGTCGTACGTACTAGGAGGGCATGTAACAGTCGGGTCTAGTGGTATTCCGGCATGGCTTGGCTCGAATGCCCCGGGTTTGGGGGCGCCTTGGCCTGAGAGGGCCTTGGCACGAATAGCTTTCGGACAAGAGCCCCAAAGCTTGGCCTTGGCCAGGCTTGGCTCAAGCACTGGCAGTCTGGCTGAGTGCATGGAGTGCATCGGACAACCACCCAGACGGCGATACAGGGGATACCGAAAGGTGTGTAGAAGTGAAGAGGACCGTTGACAAGGCTGTAACTATGGTGCAATGAACAAGCCCACCGAGCAGAAAGTCATGATAACTCACGCAGGAGGCGCTAAACGCAGACGAGACCAGTGTCGACAGCGCCAGTGTTCGAATTGAGTGAATGACACATCAATGGACATACTAGTACCCGAGCCACCCAAGCCACCTGACAAGCCTATGTAACGAACGATAGACACACGAGCTTCGAGCTCGAGGGGGAGAAAATACAAGCTGTGAAGTCGGAATCCCCACCGGCGATGAGACGGACACGTTGGAATTATCAGAGTGTGCAGAAGGCGCTAGTCTGAAGCGGCCGAAGATGGTGCAGGACGCGTCGGAATGTAAACGTGAACACCCAGAACGAAGGAGTCAGGAGAACTAGGGAGAGTTAGTGACAAGCAGAGGAAGTCCAGAGGCGACACACGATGACGTCAATAACAAGAACCCATCATGATCTGGTCACGATAGAAGGTCAAGGGCCGCGTGGCCATATAGGCGTCGGGGTAATTTGAAGCGCCATGGGGACGGGAACAGCAATCATAGAGGTGGCCGACTCGAAACGAGTCGACATGGGACCGCTAGCTGGAGGAAACACACGTTCAGACCAGCGATTCACGCGCAGGTCGAGGAACTCACCTGAGCCACCCGTATCGTCCAGGAATTTCCCAGGCGACGTAATCCCCCCCCCGTCGATGAGGAAAAACCCAAACCGAGCCCCAGAAACATCAGTCGAGCGAGTACGAGGAGGCGCGCTGGACGAGACATACGGTAACATATCGGGCGATCGGATGCATCGCATTGGAGTAGAGCTGTCCCATACTGTATTAGAAACCAGCACGACGCTGCGCAGACGTCAATGTGACACTGTCATCGCGCCAAGGTCCTTACCGTACGGTGCCAGAGCCGGTGTCGTACTACGACCCACTTTCCATATATGGCAACTGCTCAAACGCAAGCCGCATCGTGGCCACAGCGCTCACAAACGGTACAACGTTTTTTTTGCACGCAGTGGTGCCAGTGGCGATGTGTGTTTGACGGTATGCCAGGGGTCTTTGGCGTCCCAAGGCGAAGTAAACGCCGCTTTCCTTTGCATCAGCCCTCCCCCACGATCGTCGGAGTCCGGGACTGGAATCTCGTGCTCGAAAGGACAGGATCTAGTTCCACCATGTATCATTTCCGCTGTC
>JBBPQL010000779.1:0-17392 GCA_038092515.1 Boletus subparvulus | reverse complement strand
CCAACCTGCTCAATCTCGTCAAAGTAGTTTTGAGGATTCTTGTTCAGGACAAGCTTGCCGATCTCACGAAGTGGGAATTCATCTTGCGGCCAGGTTTTCGTAACATCAAGTGCGATGTGACGCCAATTCTTGTCCGCTGCTTGAGCAGGCGTCATCGTTTGCTGTATCGGGGTAAGTAAGGTTGATAAATGCTTTACCTAAAATATGCTCACAATCGAGACCGTCCACTCAGGGAACTTTCCATAGTCGGCGTGCCCAGGGTTGTTGGCATTCTCGATGGCCTCGTACAACTTCCGGGTACCATAGTCAGGGTCTGTTCCGGCCAGCTCGGTCGCCTGGGCAGCGGTGAGGGTCTATAAAATCGAAGAAGTTTTGAGGTTCAAGTCGAGAGAAGGGAGTGCAAACCTGGGTGCCCCCTGTGACCTTGACGTGCACCTTGACATAATAAAAGGTATCGTCCGCCTTACACCACTTGAAGGTGGTTCCACCGAAGCCGTCTTGTTGGTGGAAACCATCAGGAGTTCCACGGTCGGAAAAGAGTATCATGATTTGGTGAATCGTCTCCGGGTTGGAGGACATAAAATCCTACAGAATGAGTAAGAAATGAATTTCAAATGTTGAAAGACGGCAAATTACCCAGAATGTGTCGGGATCCTTCAAGTTAGTCTGAGGATTTCTTTTGGTAGCGTGGACCAAGTCAGGGAATTTGCCGCCGTCCCTGATGAAGAAGATAGGAGTGTTGAGAAAGACCCAGTCCAGATTGCCGTGGATGGTCTTCAATTTGATAGCGAAACCATGGATGTCACGAGCGGTATCAGCTGAACCAGACTCGCCGCCAGCAGTGGAGAAACGGACGGTGGCCTCGACCTGCGTGCCGACTGTGTGGAAAAGTTGTTGGGATGTGTAGTCGCTCATGTCCTGGGTGACTTGGAAGTAACCATAAGCGCCAGCACCCTTGGCATGGGCCTACAATCTTCGATGTTGGTGTCCAAGCGAATGCCAATAGGAGCGAATGATACTCACGAGACGCTCGGGAATACGCTCGTGAGCGAGGTGCGCGAGGTTATCGATATAGTGAAAGTCTGTGTGTTAGTAGGTGAGCACTCTGATATATGGAAAAGATATAGTGTGATGTGACCTTGTAGAAGGAGGGGACCAGTGGGGCTTGCTTGCTGGGCAGCGTGGGGGTAATTGACGAGAGAACCATAGGAAGTGGTGTAGTTTGACATTGGGGGCGGTTGGGGGACAAGGAAAACGGATCTGAGAGGTTATATAGCGCAACTGCCAGGAAGTTACGGATGTAGCCGGTTCGTATCCTGGTTTATCTGGAAGCTGGGGTTACCACACATCTGCTATCCGAAAATGTTGCGCAACTTGAAGAGTCTGCGCAACAAAATATAAAAGGGTTAGCATGGTTTTTACACTAGGGAATGCTGCAAGACACTTTTTAGAATCGGTTAGGTGCTCATCGGCCAATGAGAGGGCTCGCTAGTTATGAAAGAATTGGTCAACAGTCGTGAAACGGTAACGTTACTCGTGAAGTCTGCAGATGCGGCAGTATGGGCTAGGACCCCACTCTGGACGCACTACAGGACTAGCATCTGGAAAATGGTTTTCTCAGGGCATTCACCGGAGGCTTGCGAGGAAGGTGTCCACCTTAACGTTGAACGGTGAACGCATCGGGAATCCTGCCTTCGGGGCGAGTCGGTTCCAGACAGAAAATCGAGCAAGAAATCGGGTGTCCATTACATGATCAGGTACGGTACAGTAATTGCTGACACGGACACGGCCAGCTGAGTAAATCTATTTCAAATGGACCTGAAGATAAGCACGTCTTGATCAAACTCAACCCGTCTGATCTTTTGCGATAGGCTGCAAAGGGCTCCAGCCTCCGACCTGGTTGACAATCTGACTCATCTTGAAGGGCTGGGGCCCGACGCATGTGGACAATCTGCCTTCTTGGTCATGACAGCCAAGTCAACTTAGTCAAGATCGATTGATCCACTTCCCAAAAATGCGGCCCAAACCATCGACTGAATTAGTCTCGCACCTCTACACCCTCGGGATCTTCCGACGACCGAAACCAGCGACGGGGAGGTGGTCTCGCCGAAGCATGTTTGGGGTATCGTTGGTTTTGGAAAGAGAAGATGGCTGATAACACTTTTCCCGATGTGACGGAGGTCCGCTAATTTCCATGGACCCCTTCACAGGATACAAATATCCAGTGGCAACATAGGTATGTCCCAGCTACTCTTCTGTAGAACTGTTTGCGCTTTCGCCTATGTCTGACTCTGAGTCCGAGCCCCCCCCTCCACAAACGCTACCACTGCGTTTTCCGGCTCCAGATGGCCCTCCTCAAACCTGGAATGTAACATCGTTGGCGGATCATCTCAAAACCGCGAGTAAATTTCCCGGTAGTATGCTATTTTGCTGGACAATCTCGAACAGGCCATGGCGGTCGAACTCACAACGATACCGCTTTACCTGTGTGCCATATATAGCATTATTGACGGCAAGGAATTGGAGGTGTACAAGAAGATTCTCAGTTGGTGTTCATGATATATCAATTTTGCGCACCTAACGCTTTCTGCATGCAGTCATATCTAAGCAGGAGATGCTCCATCTTACTTTGGCTGGGAATGTGCTGCGTGCTATAGGTCGAAACCAGGCGTTGTATGATAAAGACTTCATTCCCACGTATCCAGACCAGATTTTCTACGACAAGGTCGATATAAAGCTTGGGCCTGCTGATAAGAAGACTCTTGAGAGTTTCGTCCAGGTGATCGATCATGCTAGATGTATCGTTTCGTCAGACCTTACATGTTCCCACAGGTCGAACGACCCCACAAGCCCAGGAGTTGGGAATTTCGTACTGTCCTGGCGCGGTACAGGAGCATTGGACACTTCTACGAACATGTGAAGAAGGGTAAGGTGGCACCTGATTGCATTACGCTACCTCCATTGCTAACCATTGGTCTTGGTACGTTTATAGGTATCGAAGCACTGTGCCCCGAAGGCCCCAGTGCATGCGTTTTATTCCGACACAATCACGACAAGCAATTCGGCGATACAGAGATCTTCAAGCATAGTGGCCCGGTCACTGTGACGGACAGAGCATCCGGGCTTGCAGCTTTGGAAAAAATTGTTGTCCAGGGAGAAGGAGCCAGCCCAGACGACCCCGATTCACATTATAATCTTTTTCGACGTTTCGTTAACGAGCATGAGACGTGGAAGTGTCATGATTACATAGAGGATCCGAAGACTGCGAAATATGATAACGACGACACCCGTCTCGTTCACAAGGTAAGGCTCGACATACTACACGGCTCAGGCTTCAATGTTAATTCTCGCGGACAGCTCTCTCTCGCCTTCGACGCTCTGTATTGCTACCTGCTTCAGACCATCGATCGAACCTGGGAGACGAGCAGAGATGGCGTAACAGCAGCCCGGCGCGAGCACCTCGTCGCCAATATACGCAGGATCATGATAGTCATGAGCAGGCTTGCCGAACTATTGGTCACCCAGAAGTTGCCCGGTGGCAAGAGTCCGGCACCATGCTTCGAGTTTTACCCGCCAGGCGGCTCACCCCTGTCGGCAGAGGACCTTTTCACTTACCTGAAAGCCGAGATTGCTGGGGCCAAGACTGAGGCCGCTAAATTGGGCGACGCGGATGTTCAGAGTTCGGCCCTGGACAATATTGCGACATCAATTGATGGCTGCAAACCCACTGAATCATGAATAGGACGAATTAGCGAAGAGCTTGGTTTTCTTGGTGGCAGATTTGAATCATGAGCTTCCTTGTATTATCAGTAACGGAATATCCATGACGTTCGATTCCTCATGACTTCGATGTTGGAGTTTTGCATGCAGTGTTGCGGTGGTCGATGGGACATGGGTATGAATATCAAAGCCTCTGCAGCTTCCAGTGAATGGTGAATCTGATTGGTACGGATTAGCTTTTGGATCCTTGTTGGATCCAATCGCCCCCCCCCCGTACTCCCCCTCTCATTTTCGCTATTAATATATGTATTCCCACTGTAGCAAATTATTCCACAAGTACAACGGCCCGAGAATCGAAAGACATCTAGTCTTCTTCCATCGTATCCTCTTCTCCGCTTCCCCCTTGACCTTCCCTAGCTTGATCCCCGAGCGCCCTCAAAAACGCACCAACCCCCGTGCCTGCGCTCTCTGATAGCCCAAGGCTCCTGACGAACCCCCCCAACGCACCAGTCCTAAGTGCCCTGTCAAGCTGCGCGACTGCCGCGCGGAATTGAGGTGAGCTTATCGTGCGCTGGAGACTTTCGGTGAGTTGGGTTGTTTGGTGAGGTGTCAACGGTGCGTCGCCAGAAGGTAACAGGTCCGGAGGGAGGTGAGGGAAAAGAGAGGACAGGAGAGCGGGATGGGAAGTGAAGAGCGGGAGGAGATTGGAGGGTGTTAGAATGTCTGTGAGGGAGACCTCGTCGTCTGGTATCAGGACGTGGTGAGTCGAACAGAGCGGCGCAGAGATGAAGCTACGAACCTGGATTGGGGCCAGCGTTGGCGCCCATGGAGGTGACGAGCGCCCGAAGGCGCGCGAGCTGTTCGGGTGTTGTCCCCGGAGGGAGTGACGCGGGCGTGTTGCCAGACCTACAGAGCAAGGGAATGAGATCACGTGAGCTGATAAGGACAGCACGCCACATACGGCGCGGCGGGTGTCTGCGAGGTAGACGCGCCCGGCGTCGACGTGGATGCCTGGGACTCGAGGACGTTCGAGTCCCAGACAGGAATGGCATTTGAATCCGCGAGCACTCTATTGAGGTTGTCTACGAACTCATCGTCCCGACGAGACGATGCATCCTAAAAAGCTCGTCAGATCACTCGTCGCCATTACGGGCGCATCGCTGAAAGCGGCATCACCTGCATCCAGAACTAGGTCCTCGTCAGGTATACATCGGGTTGGGTCAGGACGACTTACAAAGTGCTTCTGGTCTGAACTCTCAAACCGGAGGACATACGTTCTCCCACCCGGTGCTTGCGCCACTTTTTCAAAGGTCGCATCGCCGGGGAAGAGGATCAGGTCCTCGCCGAGGGCCCCCGTCGCGCGGTCTTTCCACGTAAAGTGCAGGAGACCATCCTCGCCGTTCGAGAGCACGATCGCGCCTTTGGTGGGGTTAGCGTCGACAAAGTTGGTCCCGGCGCGTCTGAAGCACCGTCCGGCTTTGAAGGCGAGGTGAGTTAGGTTATCTGTGAGGGCGACGGACATGGTAGAAGTGTGTTGGTGGAACGCGTATGCGCTTCGGAGTTTCAAATGACTTACTCAAATCGAGTACGAGAGATCATTTGACCCGACGCGGCCCGCGATTCCCGGCGTTGTTTCTCTGCTCCAGGTCAGTAAGTCTTCACTTATCGACGTGTCCGTGTTCTTGTATGTTGGTCATGCTAGGTGTCTGTGTTTCGTTCTGGTCCATTTGATTCAATTCTGACGCGCTATTCGGGATTTAGGCATGATGACCCAGAACCCATCAGCAACCCTTACCTATGCAAATTTCGACATCTTCAAGTTGTATCGAAATGTTGTCGAACCGTTTAATACTAACTACGGAAAACATTTTCTATTGCTTCAAAGTCATCCACCACCCCGACGTTTCTTGGCATCCGGCCAAGTTAATGGATCAACAAGCCTGCTGTTTTATAGAAAAGATCGAGATGTATCTCATACCATAATTTTCGTGAATTGGAGTCGATACGAAGGTGGACGTCCTCTCCCGGTGGACAAACAGCATCACCATGACTTCTTTTGCGTTGCACTCGCATAATCCAAGGCTTTCCATCACCGTGAAGCACGCGGCAACATTCGCGCCCCCAACTGCCGTTTGACCTGTTTGTAAAGACCAACTAGTACTACACTCTTTACATTTCCTTTTTTGGACATCAGTGTGGATAACTGCGCAACGCAGCCCGAGTGCTTTCCTCCAGTCTCGTACATACTCGACTGGAGGTAAGCACTAGTAATGCTCCTTTCATTCTTACAGTACTGACATAGCATAGGTTTTCACCTTTTCACCTTTTCAGTCCTGGGCGCACAACATACCAGTGCTTTCCCATACCACCTTCGCTGAATCAAGTTCGGTGAGCCACCATGGATTCGGAAGGTACTTATGTCTTTCTGTCGCCACGCAGAGCAGTGAAATAATGTACCTACCAGTTCATCAGTTGCATTTACGGGCAAAATCTCTCGTCGCAAAGTTTGAGCAAGGACGGGGGTCCAGCTACATCGACGAGGCGATCGTCCTTGATCGCGAAGCACTTGAACTTTGCTCATCCGGCCACCACATGCGATTTGCCTCCTTGACTTGGCTTTCAATTCATCTCTGCGATCGTTACGGCCAGCTGGGAGCAACGGGGGACCTTGAGGAGGCCGTTGTCCTCAATCGAGAAGCACTCGACCATCGCCCGCAAGGGCACCCTGATCGGTCAATATCTCTAAACAACCTTGCAGTTGATCTCTGCTTTCTGTACAAGCAGCTCGGGGCGAAGGAGGACCTCGATGAGGCCATTGTCCTCAACCGAGAAGCACTCGACCTTCGTCCGCAAGGACATCCTGGTCGGTCAAGGTCTCTAAACAACCTTGCAGATTGTCTTTTCTCTCGGTACAACCAGTTCGGGGTGATGAAGGACCTCGATGAGGCCATTGTCCTTGACCTAGAAGCACTCGACCTTTGTCCACAAGGACATCCTGATCGGTCAATATCTCTAAACAACCTTGCAAATGGTCTCTCCTCTCGGTACAACCAGTTCGGGGCGATGCAGGACCTCGATGAGGCCATTGTCCTCGACCGAGAAGCACTCGACCTTCGTCCGCAAGGACATCCCGATCGGTCAATGTCTCTAAACAACCTTGCAAATGGTCTCTCCTCTCGGTACAAGCAGCTCGGGGCGATGCAGGACCTCGATGAGGCCATTGTTCTCGACCGAGAAGCACTCGACCTTCTTCCGCAAGGACATCCAGATCGGTCAATGTCTCTAAACAACCTTGCAAATGGTCTCTCCTCTCGGTACAAGCAGCTCGGGGCGATGCAGGACCTCGATGAGGCCGTTGTCCTCAACCGAGAAGCACTCGAGCTTTGTCCGCAAGGACATCCCTGTAGGTCAGCGTCTCTAAACAGCCTTTCAAATGGTCTCTCCTTTCGGTACAAGCAGCTCGCGGCGATGCAGGACCTCGATGAGGCCATTGTCCTCGACCGAGAAGCACTCGAACTTCGTCCACAAGGACATCCTGATCGGTCGATGTCTCTGAATAACCTTGCAGAATGTCTCTCCTTTCGGTACAAGCAGCTCGGAGCGATGCAGGACCTCGATGAGGCCATTGTCCTTGGCAGAGAAGCACTCGGACTTCGTCCGCACGGGCACCCTGGTCGGTCAAGACCACTGGACAACCTTGCACACTACCTCCGTAATCGGTTCACACAGTCGAAGCAGTGGCAGGATAAGGAGGAGCTATTCGGTCTCTATACACAACTCGTACATGTGTCCCAAATTGTGGCTTCCGTTGATGTTTATGCCTCCAGAGCATGGATCTCAGTGGCTGAAGATTTCCAGCATCCCACGATACTCCTCGCATATAAAACATCTCTTCGATTACTTATTCAACATCTGGCCACTTTACCGTCACTGCCTCAACATCTTGTCATCCTCAAAAACCTCACGTCGTCACTCGCAGTAGATGCATTCTCAGCATGTCTTCGTAACTGCTCTCTTACAAATGCAGTCGAGCTTCTGGAACAGGGTCGGGGTGTCTTTTGGAGCCAGCTCACTCGTCTCCATTCCCCGCTTGACAATGTCATCGTATCTGGCTCAGCAGGCAATTCATTGGCAGACGAGTTCACACGGTTGTCCCTGCTCATTCGCAGCGCTCTCAATTCGCCCGGTGCAGATCAGCATCAACTAGTCTGCCGTCTCAGCCTCAAAATGCAGACAGTCGTGACCAATATTCGCGAGCTACCTGGTCTCTCCCGTTTCCTTCTTCCCTTACTCTTCTCGGATCTCAAACGCGCGGCCAGTGGCGGACCTGTCATCATCGTCAACGCGAGCGAGTATAGCTGTGACGCGCTCATCGTCTTTCTCGATCGAGGTCCCGTTCATATTCCGTTGCAGATCACACAGGAAGATGCTCGAGGCCTATCAACGGAGCTCCATACATTGACTGTGCGCGCAAAGAGGGCCGACGTGACGAGAGATCTCGCGTCCTTCTTACGCAAACTTTGGGATCAGATTGTTTCGCCCATCGTCGATCGCCTCCAGACGACCCTTCCATCTCAATCACGCATCTGGTGGTGTCCCACCGCCGAGTTCTCTGTGCTGCCCTTGCACGCTGCTGGTCCGTATAGGAAGGGTCAACAGAATCTCCCCCATCTCTACGTCTCGTCCTACACGCCAACCCTGACTGCCCTCATTCGTGCCAGACGGCGCGACCCATCGACTTCTGCAAATGAAGAGAAACGTTTTATTGCCATCGGTCAAGCCAACGCTGCTGGCGAGAGTGAACTCCTTTCTGTAGGCGCGGAACTGGACAACATTGGTCAGCGCGTCGACGGCCTCGCCACGTTCACGCGTATAGATGGAGCAGAATCTTGCACTTCTAGGGTCGTTGAAGAACTTGGCAAGAACGAATGGGTCCACCTTGCGTGCCATGGTCTCCCAGATCGGGAACAGCCATTCGAGTCCGCTTTCGCTCTGCATGACGGGCACCTTACCATCCAACGCATCATTGGGTGCGATTTCAAGAACCCTGAATTTGCGTATCTCTCTGCGTGTCATACGACCGTCGGAGATAAAGAGAGTCCGGACGAGGTGATCCATCTCGCGTCGGCGATGCAGTTTGCAGGGTTCCGTTCTGTGATTGGAACGATGTGGGCGGTGGACGATGCTCAGACGAACAAGATCACGTCGACGTTTTATAAATATATGGTGGACGAGTCTGGTCGTCTGGATCATACCCGCGCAGCGTTCGCACTGAACAAGACGATGAAAACTGTGAATATACCATTCGATCAACGGATTCTTTATGTCCATCTGGGTGCTTAGTGCTAGTATACCCTCGTTGTCTCGCTTTGCATTGCTCGCACCCGCTGTTTGTGTAACTGCTATCAAGTATGCTATGACACCGCTATTTCGTGAGTACCGTTTGTGTTGACGTTAGATCGAACGAACGCTATCCATTCGTGTTATCCCCTACGGGCGTCACTGACTCGGAACTTAATCCTTCCCATAGCCGTCCACGCCCTTCATGAAACAAATTCATTCGCGACTCGTACACATCAACGACGATACATGCTGCATAGTCCTACACAAATTTCCAAGAATCTCCAAGATACAAGTACACAGTGCGTCTTCATGCCAATCAGCGACCCTTTTTGCAAAACACCCCCGTCCACATCGCCCCATCAAATCGAGAACGTGACACCCATCTGGCCGTTCAACTTATCCAACATCTTCAACGCCTCTATCTCCTCCGCCCGCTTCTCGCCCACGTTATAATACTTTCTCGACCGCCCGAAATCGATCAGTCGGAAACTCGGCTCGGGTTTTATTTGCCTCACGAGGGGGAATTCGGTCGGTTTCCCTAGCTGGACGAGGAAGTTACGCGGCGCAAAGGACTCGTGGAGCCATCCAGCGCGTTGGAAACGCAACAACAGACTCGCACACTCTTCTTGGTCCTCGACGGAGAGCTCGTCGGGGTCGATGGGCTCACCGCAGTGTTCGAGGAGGAGAATCGGGCTGAGGTAGCCTGGGTTCCCCTTTTGATCCTTCTTCGGGGTATAGTAGCCATAAAACTGCGGTACGACGGCGTTGGTGGGTACGATGGAGTGTAGTTGGCCAATGATGCTATATCCGTTATAGTGGTGGAAAAAGCGCTCGGGAAAGCTTTGATAGTTGGTCGCCTCCCTGGCGAGATGAAGATCGTTCTCGATGGAGAGCTTCGCGACGACGGTGAACTTGGCCGTGCGTGGGACGGGAGCTTGATCTTTGTGGGTACAGGTCTTTTGGCTTTCGTACGAGAATGGTGGGTCGATACGAATGACAGCGACGTAGGAGTCTTTCGTGGACTTGTCCTCCTCGTCCTCCGTAAATTGTAGGTGCATGGCGTTGACACCGGTCTCCTTCATGAAATTACCCATAACGTCGGTTTCGTCCAGCAATTCGAGGATCTGCGATGGAGCCGCATCGGGGGGAACCATACAAGTGATCTCCCGTTCGATGATTTCATCATCCCTTTTAAGTTTAATCGAGTCACAGGCTTCGGCCCGTTCTGCTTTCGTTGGCTGACGTCCTGTAAACCCATTCGGGCCCCATGCGGCCGCTTTCAACAACTTTGCCCATCTCCCCGTATCTTTTAACCTCTTTACCTCCTTGTCCGCACTCTCTTTAAAGCACAGCGAGCAAATTCTTTGTTTCGTAAACAGCTCGCGCGGTAACTCCCATTCGGCCTTGTACACGATCGAGTGGTGTCCGTTTCCGACCTTAGCGACGGGGGAGAGGTACAAATGGCTCTCCTCGACCGTTGTCACGCGACGCGGATAAGGCGGGAGCGGGACCTCGATCACTGGTTCGTTTTTTTTGATCTGTTCCTTTGTCCGACTGTACCTCAGGACGATCAGCGTGCGCGCTTTGAACTCTTCCAACTCCTCGGCTTTTCGCCTCACTTCTTTAGCCTTCTCGAGTCCAAATAGAGAAAATCTGATATCGTACGTTCGTATGACGTCGGGTCGGGACGTCCACGAGGTGTTTTGGAACCATCGTTCGACCGCGGGGAGTAAGCAGAATGGATCGTGGACGTGCAGAGTTTGGGGTAACAGATATAACGGGATGCGTTCCTGGAGAAGAATCGTCGACATGGAATTTTCAAAGGGGGTAAGGGGCCATGGTTCAGGGTAGTGACTAGGATGGAAAGGCGACGTGACGGGTATCGTTGGTGGAGGTGGAATGTAATTATATTCCTTGTCGTCGTGCTCGATCTCACTCTCATCCTTCGCTTTATCGTCATGTTCCGAAACCTGTTCGTCTTCTTCATCGTGGTCTTCCTCATCGCCGTCCTCCCTGTCGCCATTGTCATCTTCCGCAGCCTGTTCATCGACATCTTGTTTGTTTTTCTCCTCATCCTGGTTCCCCTTTGCGTCTTCAAAGGACAAGCCAAAACGAGGCAACACCTGCAACCTCGTGTCGATACACCTGATCAACTCCTCCGTATCCGCGACACCCTCCACCCTCGGCTTGCCCTCCGACTTGGCCCATTCGATCTCGGGCGCTGCAGCATCCAATTCGCCCAGCTCCAACATCCCTTCGCATATCGCGCTCCCAGTCATCATCGACACCACACCGGGAACCTCGGGCAACCTATCGACACAGTAAATATCGTACAGCGTCGCACCCCATGGGTAACCGTCGGGCGACAGCGTGCCCTTGGGTTTGTCGCTCGGCATGAAGGGCTTGCCCTTCGGATCGCGTGGCCAGAGGCGGAACACGGCGCGTTTCCTGTGCGGACCGCCGTGCGATGGAGGGACAGTGTGGAGCACGTCCTCTTCGGGATGACGGCCCCACCCCGGGCGGTTCCGACGCAAAACCCTGGGTGCAAGTTCGCTCACGGAACTTGAGCGAGGGGAAAGTGAGATCGGCGTTGGCACGCGATGATAGGGGCATTACGTACGGACCATCATCCATGTCGACGGCCTTTGCCTTGCCTTTTCCTTTGGGATCTTTCGAGGGTTTGTCGTCAGCATGGGGCGAGGTATCGGTATCCATGGGATCGTCATCCGCGTCGACGGCCTTCGCCTTGCCTTTTCCTTTGAGATCTTTCGAGGGTCGTTCAGTTTGGGTACTGTTATGAAAGCGGGTGAGGACCGCGTGTATGGGGTCTAGGCACGACAGGACGTACTCGTTATCATGATCGATCGATTCAGAGGGCGGCTGTGCGGTAGACTGTGCCGCGACGTTGGGTCTGCACCAGCGACGCCATTAGAAACACGGACGGTGAACGCGATCGCAGACGAGCGTGGTAAAACGTACACATCCACAGCGTCCTTGCCACCGGGACGGGGATTGTTTGGTTGAGAAAACGACTTTTTATGATGCGATGGCTCGGGCCCGGGAGGGGGCTTTGGCGCATACGCCTCATCGATCACCCTCTTTGAGCGGGGCGTATTCAAGAACCCACGTTTCATCGCGGAGAGGGTCGTTCAGACTGGTGAACCACGATGGCGATGGCGGCGATAAGATATGAAGAATGCGAAATGGACGAGAGACCGCGTCTTGGGTGTGCTGTTCGTCCGTTGCAACTTGAAATCGTCGAGCGATCGACGATGGATGTTGAGATACACGCGCAGACGGGAAGTTCAAGCCAATTTATAAAGGTATGAAAGAACAATGCAATGTTCGAAACAGGATTGTTTCACGTACATACGTCCATGATCTGCGTTGTCTCTTATTGGAGACACGTCAAACCGCGACACGCGTAATAGATTACATCCAAATTCAATATACTTAGTCAATACCGTAGTGATACAACTGTTGCGGGGTAGTAGTGAGTCGGGAGCAAAAGGAAGGGTTCTATCTCGATAAAGCAACGAGCGGGGGCCAACACATCAAGTATGGCAGGGGGTAAATTTGACCAAGGCACGGGATAGTGTGGTATGCAGAGATCACAAAGACTCGCTTGAGGCATTCGTCGTCGATCCCTTCCAGTACTTCCGAACCTTGGCCGCGGTGTAACGCGTACTCTTCATCAATCCTGCGCTCACGACGCCCTTGAGCGACTGCACAGTAGCCGGGTATCGCACGATGTTGCTCATCTCTGTGGCATCGCCATCTCGTCAAGGTATGCATGACAACATGTACACTAAAAACGCACCTGAACGTAATATCGACGGCAACGCCGTGTCGCCGGCGACACGCAACCAATAAGCGGACTCGTCAGCCTCTCTCGGAGGCCCACGCCCTTGTGCGCGTGAATGTACCCGCGTCAACAACCCCTCGGGCAACTTCTTCAAATGCGCAGCACGCGCATGCGCACTCGTATCCTGCTCGATCATCTGCGAGTCCACACGCCACCGCACCCCAGGCAGCCCCTTTGCAAGTCGCCAATACAGCTCGCGAAACTGCGCCTCCTGTCTCTCGACCATGTTCGCCACCTTGCCCCGGTTCTCAGCTGGGAGCACCATTCGGGGATCCCCCGAGTAACTAATGCTGGCGATGGCCGTAAAGAGGTCGCGTTGCGTGAACTGAGCGGGGAGCGTCAAGAGGGCAGTGCGAAGGGCGGAGGCCAAGTTGACTTGTTGCGTCAACCGAACCCGTGCGTCGTCTTTGATGATCCGGATTGGCTTGTGCATCCGCCCAGCAAGATAAAGGGTACGCCAATTCAGTAGGTCAGCGCACAACGTATCGACTGTCGTGACGCCATACTTGATCATCTAACGCGCACGACCGTCAATAAAATGCATCCATCGACGAAACCGAGTAGGCACGTGCCCTCACTCACCACCCCATGCATGGGCACAAACGTATTGAACCACAGCCCAGGACCAAACGCCTGCACCTGGGACACAAAATTCGACCCAAACGCACGTGCGTGCAATGGATAATGACCAGGGTACTGGTGCATGTTGATTGAATGCCAATGATCTGGATGGGTCACCGCAAACACAAAGTCCAACATGGGACCCTTTGATTTTGCGTCTGCCGGCTTGTCGTAGCCAGCTTGCTCGAATACACCCGAGCCGTAGGCAAATGCATAGCGAATGGGGGCATCGAACGAGTCCACGATGTCTTCCAGGAGGGCTCGGGTCGAGTTCGGCACCGGGAGTAGTTGGTTCCGTCCAAACGAGGGTGGAAGGACTGGTAGAGCCTGGCGCCGGCTGCTAGCAACAGGGCGGGGCCGTGGATGGAGACGGGTCGGACGAGGCTTGGTGCCGTCCAGGATGGGGGGTGGCGGGTCATTGGGCGTGTGAGGGACCGATTCGGTGGTAAGCGAACGTATGAGGGACGGGATATGGCGGGAAGACGGGCGGGTGCTCGAGAACATCGTGTCCAACGACGAGCAGATGTGTCTCAGCAACGTCAGTGACAATGAGCGAAACGTCGAACGTCGGACCAAGAAATCGTGTGCCTAAATGGGGAAAATTGTCGGACCCGGAAAGTCATACGTTCCCGGCCAATTCGTCATCAGGTCTTGGATACTGACTTAGTACCTACCAGTTAAACAGTTGCATTTATGGGCAAAATCCATCACATACTAGCCCGACTCGGAGGACGTGACGGTTAACTTGAAGACGGAGAACGGTCTGAATCTATTGACGGCGACCTCCGTGAACGCGACTCGGAGGACAACGGCTTCGGCAGGTTGGTGTCCAATAGTGCGATGACTCTTACCTACAGCGCAAAGGTCTGTTGGAACCTGTCAGATAAGCTTATGGTCTTCCATACATGCGTCTATCAACGCAAGAAATGACAAGCAATATCCGGACCGGGAGGAGCAGAAGCAATAGGCTACGATACGATGTTCTATGGAGCTCGCTAACCCTTCTCATTCATAGATCTTCACGCATTGTGCTCCAACCTTGTCGCGCGACAGTGGTTTTATTACAAAGCTCAGAAGGTTGGTGAACATTACCACTGACGGGAATTTTCAAAGCGCAGGTGTGGCTTTGATAACCAAGGCTCAAAATTTCAGCTTTCGGCAGTGGGCACTTCCCTTGCGAGGGTAATGGCCATTGTCCTCATACTTTTTTGGGGCCCATCTGATCCATGGCTGCTTCTGTGGACCCCCACAATCTATACCTCTCCAAATCCGTCATTGATGGTGAGCAAATCGCTTTGTTCTCCAAATCAAAAAGTGCTCTCTTAGTCCACAACAATCTCGAAAAAACATCAAAGCGGGTGGTCGGTGGTATGATAAATAAGCCCCCTCTGCCTGACGCTTCGCCATCACACGTCCACACCCTTGAACGCTCATTACCTCTTCATCTCAAGGCCGGACCTACGCCATTCTACCCATCACAACATGGTTTTACTCGCACTTCCCCCCACTATAGACTACCCCCCGGAGCGCTGCTTCTGCGGTCGCAAGACGGTCGAACCCCACGAGTACTGGTTCTGCTCTGCCGAGTGCGCCCGTCTGGACTCCCTCCGGTCACTCGGTAATCCAAATTGTCACTATCGCAACGTTGTGCGCGATGCCTATGTTCGAGCAGGCGCCCCGGAACTCCAACCTCGTCGTATGATGTCCACAGTCCACCTCCGCCCCGGACCCTCCGAGCAACGCGTTTTCGTGAACGTACCCCCTCCCTTCCTCCCACCGACGAATCCGCCGCATCAGAGCAACGTGGCCCCCGCACGCAGAGCCGCACGGGATCAAAACATGACAGGGTTCCCGACGCTTCCGGGCGAGCCACTCGTCGCTGAGAAACACGATCGCTCGAGACGTCAGGGTGTTCAACATTTCCCGTCGCCTGCTCATCCTGTCCCAAGGTCTGGTGATCACACCTTTGAGCAAATCTCCCTTGACGCCATTCCCTTCCCCGAACACGCTCCGACCCATTTTCTCAGACGCGTCCCCTCGTCTATCGATGGTATCAGGAAGAACACCAAGAAATCCGCGGTTGCGGCGCTGCTGAATTTCGGCCGGTCCCGCAAGGACAAGGAGGTCGAGAACCCCGAGAGGGTATTTGGTCACCCCGTGAACACCGTCATGCCACCAGTGAGGAATGACCCTCGGAGAATGGGAAGAGCTCTCTGAAAGGGTTCGATCCCAGGGATTTGTTCTAAAAAACTCATTGATAGCATATCACAATGGATTGTCTCACTTTTAAATTGATTTTATTGGCATGTACGCATTTATCACTCTTGTTTAGTCTCTATATTCTAGTATACATTCTATGCTCGTACGTCTCTGTGTACTCGCAATGCAACTCACTCTCTTTCCGCATGTTATGGATGGATGGCCGAAGTTTGACCCGAAATTTGAAGGTAGGCTTGCAATGTTAGAACGTCATCGCGTCATCCTTGAGGCCTGAACCTCAGAACGAAACGACTGCCACTTCGTCGGCATCAACTTTTCCTAGACAAAAATCACATTGTAGATTGCGTACGAAGAGCATCGTGTCGGACGTTGCCCAAGTCATAAGTATACCAAAAATGTAGATCAGTCAGCAATGTTACACTCCTTATGGACATTTTAAAAACTCAAGAGACCCATGCCCAGCGGATCCCGCACCCTCTGCGGTAAAACCCGCACGTTGAAAGTAGAAAGAAAGAAAGAAAGAAAAAAAAAGATATACCAAGGAAGAGATAGCTACATGGATATAATCACGATGCGAGAAAAAGATATATATGTTCTTTGCCACCCAGAAATCGCATAAGATATAACAATGTTTAAACGATCGGAATCACGTTTCGAGGGATTTAAAGGCGAGCCGACAGTCGACCTGTCGGTAGATAAAGCATACATGAGAAAAAAAAAAGGAAAAGCACATTCTTGTTTGTGTCGCTCGAAATCGGGCGTCAACGCTTCGACGCATTCGCCCAGGGACTCTTCGGCTTCGCAGCGTCCGCCGCTTGCTTCTGGGCACGCAGTAACGCACTCTTGTTGGGCCGAGGCGTAATTGTGGGAACTTGCAAACTGCTAGGACGACGCGTTTTCCTAGTCGGGGGGATGAAGCCGTCCGGCAGCTCATCGCTGTCATTGGACGTCGTACTTGCGGTGCTGAGGGGGCCAGTGCCAGTACCGCTGCTCGAAGTCTGAGACGAGTAGCTAATGGTCTTCTGAAGCACAGGAGCTCCGACATTGGAGGTGCGGGAGGTCGCGCGGGGTGGTATGGCAGACCTGGGACGGGTCCACGACGGCTCGCCATTGTCCCGATATGCACTCATAGCAGAGGAACTACGAGAATGCATCCCCGAGCCAGGTGTCTTCGGTTCCGTAGGCACG
Source organism: Boletus subparvulus (assembly GCA_038092515.1). Classification (NCBI taxonomy): domain Eukaryota; kingdom Fungi; phylum Basidiomycota; class Agaricomycetes; order Boletales; family Boletaceae; genus Boletus; species Boletus subparvulus. Next base: position 435 of record JBBPQL010000779.1, on the reverse strand, counting down.
CGGACTACAGAACACCTCAGTAGTCTGGGCAAGGCATCGAGAAAGTCACTTACACATGAAACTGCTCGGTGGAGGACCACCCTCCTTCCTCAAGGCGGCACTTCTGTTGAGGCGAGGAACGATAGTCGGCGGCTTCGTGCTTGAAACTGAAAAACTTTCACGGCGTTTATGACCAGGCACGCCTTCAAACGTATTCTTCTTCCTCATGGCCTCCGTCTCCGTCTCCTCCCCATCGGCTTCATTTGCGCTCGTCTCCGAGCGTTTCTGGGGCGTGCCCGGACTGCCGGTCTTAACACCACCGTTCACGTGCCCAACACCCTTGGGCATCGGCCCAGAAATAGACATGCGCTTCTTCCCTGGCGGCGTTGCAGGCTGCTCAAGCCCCAACCGTAATGCCGCCGCCTTTGTCAACCTCGGGGCAATCGTCGGCGGTGC
>JBBPQL010000778.1:0-17433 GCA_038092515.1 Boletus subparvulus | reverse complement strand
GGGCTCTCCCTCCCCCGCGCCTGATAGTTTCCCTCCTGTCTCTTTGGCTACAGTACTTACTCCTATTCACTCCGTAACCATTCCCCTCTACGCCCACACTCTCCGAGACGACTTCCCCGACGCTCGCGACATCAAAAAGCTCTCTGACTACCTCCGCTCTACCGCATTCGCCCTGTCCATCGACTCCTTTCTTGACATTGGTTCCCCCCTTTATGCCCTCCGACGTGCCTATCTCAAAAACTCTCACCTCCGCCTCATGTCCACCAACATCTCCCCGTCCCCTCAACAGACTGTCCTTTCCCGCCTTGTTCGAGAGGTGTACCTTGAGATCGAAGGGTCCCTAGTAATGGCCATGTATCAGCTTGGTATGCTGGAATTCTTGGAGGACATTGACAGATATATGCTAGAACTCTCGCGTCGAAACTCTCCCGACTCCTCCGCTTCCTTCGTCACCGCCCTATCTACCCGCACCACATCGTCCTCCAACGTCTCGGCTTCGTCTTCCCCCCTATTGTCTGACGAAGAACGCGTTCTTCAGCGAGTCGAATCTTGGTGGACCGGAGGTCACGCGCAGGTTCCCCTTCTGTCCACTCACCCCCGCTATCATCAAGCATGTCACTCCTGCCACCGTCTGGGCCATTACCGGAATCAATGCCCTGTTTATCAATGCCCCTCCTGCACTCGTTGGGCTCCGGGCCACAACCCCAACCGCTGTCCCCTCCGCCGCCGCCTGATCCCGCACTCCCCTTCTGACTCCTCCCCCGCCACCTCCCGAAGATCGTCTGGGTCCTCACATCGTTCTCCTGTCCCCACTCCCCCTCCATGCCATTCCCATTCACCATACCCCCGGCCTTACCGCCCGCATAACAGGAACCACTCCCCCATCTCCGACCAGGATGACATCGACCTTTATGAGGACATCTCGGGTGACAGGGTGATTGACAGTGTCGGCTGGAGCAACATCACGGGATCCCCTTGCGGGTCCGACTCGGGGTATTTTTGAAACCTTCGTCGTAGTCTCAGGGTTAGTGCGGGGGTAATGTTACGATTGTTCTTTTCTGTTCTTTTCTTTTCTCACATTGCTCGTCTGACGACTCGCTGTCCCCATTGAATCCCCTTCTCACCGTTCATCTAGAACAACTTATGCCTAAACGCGGCTTCCGCTATTACATACCACGCATGGCCTTATTCTTCTTTCTCACGGACGTCATCTCATTTCCTGTGCATGCACAGCCTTTTCCCCTTTCTATCGCACAGCCCACCCTTCCACTTATATCCATCTTGGCTTTTCCGCTGAGAACACTGCTTGGTCTGTGCGCTGGGTCTCCACCTATATAAAGTGACGATACCTCTTGTATATTTCTCCTTAACTTTAATCTACTCAATCTCCCTGGACTTCTATAAGTCGTCGCACTACTTAAGAGTGTGCGCTCCTTGTAAACTCTGCCTTGAACTCCCTAAGCGACCGTCTGTCGCCAGGAGTTGCTGCGGAAGCCCCCAGCACCCTTGACCTTTGAAGACGCCCTTCAAAGACCCCTCGTCACTCATCATCTTTGAGTCTACGTTTGCCTCTACCCGAGTCAAGCGTAACAGAATGAGTATGTTATTTTTGAGGTCTCCTGATGCCGAGTCCTGCTACCGAGTGCAGGTGCAACTTGAATGTGCCGAAGTGAGGGGGTGTGAGTGCTACTATGGAAGGACTATGAAAACACTCTAATATAGGATGTACAATTAATTTCTTGAAGCCTGGAAACCAGTTATCAGTCAAGTTTTCAAGTTGAAAGGCTTCTGCATAGTATGCCATCTGCTTATGGCTGTACAACCATTTGGGAATCAACTGCTCCACCACAGTATAGTGACTGAAAGCCAACTGACATCAGATCTAGCTGTCTTGCCAGATGATCCCATTTAAATTTCAAGTAGGCTGGCAGCAGGCAGGCACTTGGTCATCATGAACCCATCAGTTCAACCTTCTGACAATTTTTTTTTTGCAATGCTTGGATGCTCAACATTTGGAATGGGTACTATGGTTGTTCTGCTGCTGTTCAAGTTTGTGTACTCCCTGATATAGTTTTTGTTTTGACACCTACTGCACACTTGTGCTGTTGACATCGGTGATGTCCATGGCTCTGATGAGATTGAGGAAGAGTGCTACCCTGAGTGTATTGAGCTTATCAAGAAGATCACTGGTACCACATCAGTGAAGTAACACATTAAGGATTATGCACTACAACACAAGTGGTAAATTAAGTGAGTGAGAAGGTAGAAAACCAGATGATGAAGTCGGATGTCAATGCAGGTAAACAAGGGGACAGGAATTTTGCATATGCCAACTCCATTGCTCAACATTGCCAACCATTCCTGCAACCCTGGCTTGTCAAATTCACTCATTGACAGGTCAGTGAGGGGGGCACAGATGCAGCAGTGTCATGCCAGTGGTGGTGGTGTGGTGAGTTACCAATGCTGTGGCAGCAGGGTGTTGAAAAGTCAAGTGGCAGGAACGAGTGGCTGATCAGGCAAGTTGAAACAGCACTGGGTATTTGTGATAGTGGACAACGAGTACATTACACAGTAGCACTGAGATATGTACAAAATAAGGTTTGTAACTATATAGTACTGGTGGCGAGAACCTGAATGATTATCTCATCAACATACTTCCAGAATCATGAGCAGGTCCGAGCAAATAGAACAAATGACAATAATGAAATGCACCCCCTAAAGCTCTAGAAATCACCAGACACCATCAGGTTCCTCCTCAGTGAGATGAGCACTTTCCTTCTCTGGACAGTCCTTTGCATAATGGCCCTTCTTGCTACATTTGAAACAGGTGACATTCAGCTTGCCGACATGAGCAGCATAAGTGGCAGTGGAGTCGTTGTCGGCAATATTGGGTTCACCCTTAATGAGTGAGGTCTTGTAATCCTCCATGAGCTGCAACTGAGGTGGCATTCTTCCTCATTAAGGAGTTGTGAGATGGCAACCTTGAGGGTAAGGTTCTTCAACTCAATGGGGTTGAGAGCGATGACAACAGAGTTGAACTCAGCAGGGAGTCCAGAAGTGAGGGTGACAATGATGAAAAGGTCAGGGAGGGTGATGCCAATATCCTTTATGAGGTACACTTGTGCCTTAATATCACCAATACATGAGGAGATGGACTGGTCGGGACATTTCTCCATACAGGAAAATTTCCACATGGCAGTGAGCTGGGTGGAGAGGCCATGAGAGCAGTGGAAGCGAGCGAGCTCATCCCAGACAACCTTTGGGTCATCGTGCTGTACATGGGGAATTTGGCTGCCCTTGACATACAGCGTGATCTTGGCAGCAGCTTTGAGCTGGCATGAGACGAATGACTTGGCTGCAGCAGCACTGGCCATTTTCAGGTCAGGGGTGGTCTCCTTGCCAGATGTGATGCCCCAGAGCTCGGCATGGATGAGGAGGGCATGCCTATGCACATGCCAGGTCAGGTAGTTCATCTCGTTGAGACAAGGCATGGTCATGACATTCAGGATGCTGGTCATGGTGACAATGAGGGGAGTAGGGAGTGTGGCAGTGCAGTGGCAGTAGCGAACAAGGCTAAAAACAAGTGTGAGAGAGAAAACGAGAGAAAGCAAGAGAGACTTGAAAATCTGCAGTACCCGTGACATGGCCCGTCAGTCGACAGCACACTCGCACAGCCCATCATGCAGTTATCACTTTGTTAGACCTTGATAATGCAGGCCTGGTCCACTACTGTATGTTGAAAAGTTGAGTGATGGGAACAAGTGGCTGATCAGGCAAGTCGAAACAGCACCAGGTATTCATGATAGTGGATGATGAGTACACTACACAGTAGCACTAAGATATGTACGAAATAAGGTTTGTAACTATATGTATAGTACCAGTGGCAAGAACCCAAATGATTATCTCATCAACACAGGGTTCTCATTGTTGTTGTGGTATCAGCGACACCATCGTGGCAGTAGCAGAGTCATTGTGCCAGTGGTGTTGCTGATTCTATTGTAGTGTCGTGATGGTGGTGTTGCAGATTCTGGCATTGCAGGATTGCATTGGTGTAGCTGATGCCATCACAGCGTTGTCATTGTCATTGTGGTGGCGGCATCATCATCATTATTGTGGCAGTGGCATTGCAGTATTGCAGTGGAGTTGCTGATGCCATTGCAGCATCATCATTGTCATTGTGGTGTCATCAATGCCAGGGGGCATATTTGGGACATGCACAAGTACATAATGACAAGGGGCAGGCCAGTGGTTGCACTCAGGAAGTGTTTCAACTGTGATGGGGGTGGTTAGATGGCTGTCACACCATTGTTTGGGGTGGTGGTGAGGATGTTAGTGCAGTTATTGTTGTTGCTGTCATTCATGGTGGTCATCAATGAAGGTGGGGAGAGTGAGGATGGATGATTGGACTTGGGGAGAAATTTTTGTAGTGTTTGTGCATGTTGTTGTTTATGTTTCCAGTGACCAGCATGTACTCGTGGCATGCGAAGTCACTTCATCACTGTGCTCGCCATCTCACTGACTAGCAAGCCCCTTTGAGGATGCATCCATGGAGTGTGTTTAGCCACTACTCTGTTGTCCCTACTCCAATTTTTGCATGTGTGTCACCTGATCCCTTTGCACCACCCACTCCACTTGTTCACTCACCACCTCTCCCTTGCCATGCCACAGTCCACCTGACATTATAAGCACACTCACCCACTTACCCCTGGACCCACCCATCCTCACCCCTATGGCACACACAACCCTGCTGCTACCATTGGAAGGTTTGTCCTGCTTCCTCTAGTTGCATCAAATAAAGATCTTGAAACACATATATTGTCATTCACCAGCTCTCAGTCCTCATCCATCTCAGACATTGACCACCTCTAGAATTGAATGGATGAAATGGAGAGAGAAAAGCATGACCTCATTGGTGTCATGAGCAGGCTCAAGGAAGATGCAACACAGCATGATGTTGCATTGAATGTCTTTGAAATTCTGTGACATCAACTGACCTTGGTGCCACAGACAAGGTCCAAAACCTATGAACAAGTCTTCGTCAAGCTTGCCAAGACCATCAAGCCCTTGAGATGCAGGTCTGTGAACTTTGCTCAACAGAGACATCAACCAAGGCAGGTCCTTTTGTCTCTCCCTCCCATTCATGCTAATTAACCCCCCTTATCAGCTCAAGCTTGAAACCGCATTCACAGCCAAGGTCTCTGGTTTGAAGAGGCTGGTAGTGGTCATGGAGGAGAGGGACTCGCTCGCTATGACTGGTGCATACAACACTGCCACTACAACATGAACAATGGATGGTGGGCAAATGTTCGAATGACCTGCAGTAGTGTTGCTGCAACTTGGCTATTGCTGAGCCAACTCCAACTTTCCCTGGCTAACACACTAACTCAACTTTGCTAGCTGAGTAGGGTGATTCCCCTGGCTTGGCACAACTAGTGCCCTGGCTATAGCCAGGCTTTGACCAATATTTGACTCCAGCTGGCTTGAGCCAGCTTGAGCTATCCAGGCAGTATGAATGAAAATGTTGAACAAGTCAGAACAACAATTGTATACTAAGTAGCACACAGATCACAGCTGTGTACATTGATATACTCAGAATAATGTGAAGCTGGTGAGTCATGACTGAAAGGTACATGAAAGAGAGTTACACCTGACACCACTGACATATTGTGTTTATACATAGGGTGCCATCATCACAATATTCATTGAACTGCTTGTAGCCTATATAAATGAAGTCATGGGTTATATATATAGGAACAAGGGAAAAATCTTACCACCAAGAGATGGTTTACTGCAGTGAGTGCACTGTCTGCACTGTCTGCGCTATCTGAGGATGCACATGAGGAGTGAGGAGTGGTCAGGGAGGAAGGGGGACTTCATTACATATAGTGGTGCCAGGGTCCCCAGAGAAAAGGTCTGCCTGAATGTTTGACAAAGTCTGGGAGTCAGCTTCACGAAGTGGGTGGAGTGCAGTGGCTTGGAGTAATGAACATATATAGTCATAGTTGGATGTCTCTAAAAAGGACAGTGTGTGTGTGTACTGCAACATCTTCACCAGCTCTGGAAATTCAGTGGCATTTAATATACAACTGCTCAATGACCATTGTTTGTTTTAGCTTAAGTACCATCAATAACTTGAGTTTCTTTCAGGAGGTGATCTGCAACCAAGGAAGGGAACCAGAAAGAAGATACATAGATAAGAACATAAATGAGTGACTCGAGATCATTGCAGCAGCCAGTTTCACCTCCCAAATGGAGATTAATGGAAGCAAAGGCTGGTGTTCTAGCAAGGCTACGATTTGAATGGAAAGGTACATGTTCACCTGTTGCAAGGTGATGATAAAGCTTTGAGAGTCCAAAGTCAACCAGGAAGATAGTCAAGGAGCAGTCAATGCTTATGAGGACATTTTTTGGTTGAACGTCACCATGGATGTAGCCATAGGAATGAATATACTGAAGGTGTGACAGCTGAAAACCAGTCCAAGAGTGAGTGAAATGAGAAATTGTTTTATATGAAAGTTGAGACTCACCAGCTGGTCACCAACATGCTGGATGGTGGCAATGCTGAATTTCCCCCATATTCCAACCAGGCATTGTATAGATGATTCCAAGAGGTCAAGGACTAGCACATCAAAATTTGATTCTTGCCCAAACCAGTGGATATGTGGTATCCCAACTGGTGTGTCCTCACAAAGTTGCTTGAGGGTGTATGACTCTCGCTCTACAGATGAAGATATCCCATTGGTGGGAGGCTCTAGTTTGATTGTGTAGTACTGGCCATTGATGATGTTGACTGCTTTGTAAACAGTTGCTGTGAATTTCAGTCAATAAGTTATTGGAGATGACAATATCTAAAAACAGAATACATACCAAATGACCCAGACCCAACATGTTCCTCAATTCTGTACCTGCCATCAATTTGGTGAGGAATGTCGAGTTTGCAGTTCATGGAAATTGATGATAATATTTTGGAGTGCAAAAGTGTCAGACATTCTGAGTGGGAAGGTAGGATTGATTCTCTGAAAAGTCCCTGCTCCTCAGTGATCGCTCCCATCATGATCCAGCCCAGTGGCACTGATACTGGATTCTGAAAATTGGAATCCATGTGACATCTTGATTCAATTTGGTCTTATCAGATTCATGCTTCACACCAATTTCTTATACTTTCAGCCTAGGTGAGTGGGAATGTGTTTCATTTTCCCAAAGATCCATTCAGTAGTGGCTGTGGTTACCATGCCAAAGAGGAGGGTTTATTACTCTTTCTGATCTCTACTTTCATACCTTACAGTCTGATATTCTGCTGTCACCTGGCAGAATGGCATCCTCCAGCATTGCTATGCACAATGACTACTCTACTACTCAGATCATCATGTCCCCAGCAGTCACTATTGAATCTCATGGTACTTTGTCTTCCATCTCCCAGTTGATTTTGAAGTCACACATCAGTTCCACCACCCCCCGGTCTTCTATGATTGGCAAGGCCAGCAAATTGGCATTCCTGCTTGCCTCACCAACCACAAATGCTGTAGCTACTGAAGTTGAAGTGATAGTTGAGTTAACTAGCCTTCTTGATATACTGCTCATGGATGAACTTAGTAAGCCCCTGGTTTTGTCTTCTAATTATTTTACTATTGTGACAAAAATCAGGATTGTGCAATGGTTCAATGGAGCATCTCATCCAGCTATACAAAGGCTGCAAAGATGACCAGGAAATGTTGGTGAGTAATATCATTGACTAGCTGTGGCCGCAGTGCTATGGTGCCACCACAGTGCTGCCAAGCAGCACAGCCCTTCTGTCCTTGCAAATATTGTTGACTCCCTTCTCAATAGACATCATCCTCAGTTTTGACTGAGCAGTCCAGCCTTATACAAGGAATTGTTTCCATGCATCCAAGACTGTTTGGAAAGCCATGGTATTTTTTTCTATTTAATTCATGAATAGTTAATAACATTGCTCAAAATGTGTCAGCATCTCTTATTTTGGGAAAGAAATGGTATTGATCATCACATGGCCATCTGACATGCATGAGACTCCAATTTGAATTCTGGATGATATGCTGACCACTCAAGGAATGAACCTTCCCTGTCCAGATGGCGTCATTCACACTCAAATCCACAACAATAAGGAGCTTAGGACTGATGAGGATACCATTGTCCCTAACATTCTGCTCCAATTCACTGCACCATGGGACTTGTTAGCTCCCATCTATCTGTTACGTGAGACGTACACTTGTAGGTCGAAGCGAAACCAAGTCGTCTCAAGGGAGGTGCTCACGAAGAGACACTGCGTCCTTGAGTCAACGAGAGAGACTAAGATTGAGTTGCGGGTGTTTCAAAGGTCACAAGCCGAATGCTTATGGACTCAAGTATACGCTAGATTGCGTAGATCAAGAATGAGGTCTACAATACATGCGGCAGAGTACTTATAGCAGAGGACGTGCAAGCATAGAAGGCTATAGAACTGATAGGAACATGATGAGTCAAAGAGAACACGTATCTGATACGAGAGAATCAGATAGAAGGTGAAGGCTGTCCGCGGATAAGAACAAGAACGTAAGCAACAATGAGTAAAGGTAATACCCTGTCCGGTAGTAATAGAAGAAACGGCATAGGATTACAGTTCGATGAATGCGAAGTTAGAAGGACTCAAAAGAATTAGACAGTGAACCCAATTGTAGGAACACATACCAAACAGAAGATGAGTGCGGCGAAAGAAGGATAACAAAAGGATACTGTTCGCTAGGAGACAAATCGTAACATTATCCCCTTCATACAATCGAACTCCAGGTTCGATCAACACTCCATGAGGTAGACTCCTATCCAGAGTTAGAGGAATCCCCAAAGATATGGGCAGCCTGCTCAGGGGAAAGAACATTAATCGGGCAGTTGTCAATGATGTGGCCTCCTCGATCGCATAGGTTGCAGATCCGTGATGGGCAAAATCTGTCGCTATGTCCCCATCGGGTACAAAAGCCGCACTGGGTAGATAAACAAGCGGTCTGAGGATGTCCGGGGGCCAAGAGGTGACAGTGAGGGCAGATATATTGGGGACAGTCCTCACGATAGTGACCTGTACCAGAGCACCGAAAGCATTCGGTGAGAAGGGAGGCGGGACGGCGAGTGATGGGGACATTAAGGAGGCGAGTGGGGGAAGAGACGACGGGACAATTGTTGCCGATTCATACGACAAAGGACTGATTGTGGGCTACAGCGTCTTCATCTAAGCCATACTCAGGGTCTATGTTACGTTTGACTCGGGTAGAGGCAAATGTAGACTTGAAAAGTCGAGGGATGAAGGCTTCTTGAAGGGCGTCTTCAAGAACAAGGGATGTTGGGAGCTTCCGCGACAACTCCTAGCAACAGTTGGTTGCTTAGGGAGTTCAAGGACGAAGGCTACAAGGGAGCACGCACTCAAAAGTAGCATGGAGACTCAGAGAGATCCAAGTGATAAGGGAGAAACAAGTAGATTAAAGTTAAAGGGAATACATGATGTATTGTTGTTTAAATAAGTGAGTATGCAGCGCACAGACCAAGCAGTGTTCATAGTACCTAGACTAAGATGGATATATGTAAAAGGGAGAGCTCGGCTGTGTGATAGGTGGAGATAAGACTGCATTGAGGCAATGCATGTGGGAAGGAAGACGTCCGTAGAAGGTAGGTGAGAACGAGATAAGGGGACCATGCGCAGCATGTAAAAGGGGAAACTGCGTTTAGGTGGAAAGCATTCCAAAGGAACGGTAAGAAGCAGAGATAAAGGGGAAAGCAAGTCAGGGACGAGCGTCAAGTAAGAAAAAGAAAGAATTGTAACAGTCTACAGCAGTGAGGGAAGACGAGGTGTCGGATGGAGCAGGGGAGGATAGTTGTGCGAGCAGGGACTGGGAGTGGAGATGGCAAGCGATGAGGGGGAAGTTCAGATTGAGCGATGTATTGGTCACGTTGTTCCATGGTCATGGTAAGGAAGATATGCTGAAAAGTAGGGTAAATGGTGGCCGGGGGAATTTGTTCAACAAAAGCATGAAAACTGTGGAGATGTAGAATGGATAAAATTCGGTTAGGGAGTTGAGCAATTGCCATGCGTAAAGGGATGCCAAAGTCAGCAGGCAGGTCTTGTGGAGCGGAGAGAGCGTGATATTGTTGAGTGGCAGAGACATTGTGGAAAAGGCAAACCAGCTCCTGACAGATCAAGTCCTCATGAAAAAGAGGAAGGTCCTCGACGGCGTGGAGGATGACTGGATTGGCGAGGATGGCGGCATAAAGCAAATGGGCGGCAAAGGTGGGTAAATAGGTAGGAAAGACTCGACGAGACCGAAGCGGGGAAGTAGACAGTGAAGAAGATAAAGACGATGTAGAGATTGAGGACGAAAGAAACAACATAGTTATCTGGGAATAGAACAAAGTTCATTCGCTAGGGGGGTACTTCACGAAGAGACACCACTTCCTAGGAAGGAGAGGGAGAATGAGAAACTTTAGGTGAGACCACGAGTTCTTTTGTACTCTTGGAGTACAGTGGGAGCGTGGCGGAGATTAAGTTCAGGTTCCCAGGTATTTTCCGATGAGGGGTATCCCTTCCACATAGTCAGGTACAATCGACGGCCAGGGGGGCCCTTGTGAGAGATAATATGATTGACTTCGTATTCTTCTTCAGCATCAATTAGGTCAGGAGGAGGTCGGGAGAAGGAAGGACCATGTGCTTCTGTTTGTTGATAGGAAGATAGAAGAGTGGCGTGGAAGACATCGTGTATCTTCCATGTGGAAGGAAGACGGAGTTTGTATACAAGGGGAGATAGTACCTGGCTAATTTCAAAAGGTCCGTGTCGTTTGGGTGCAAGCTTTCTAGAAGGATAGGGAATTTGGAGATTAGTAGCCTTGAGCCACACCTTATCTCCAACCTTCCATGGGGAGAACTTTCTGGAAGATCGTTTGATCATGATCTGTCGGGTGGATTCATGTGCGGCCAAAGCTTCTTTCCTGGCAGAGTCAAGGGACGAGAGATGGCTTTCAAGGGCAGAGATAAAGGTCTTTCCAAGGGAAGGATAGGCACGGGGATCATACCCAAGGAGAAGAGAGAAGGGAGAGACCTTTGTTGAGCTGTGAGGAACTGAGTTATGTTGGAATTCAGCTGAGGTGAGGAATTTAGACCATTGGTGGGGATTATTGGCGCAAAAGATATGAAGATAAGTCTTGACTTCTTGATTGGTTCTTTCAGTTTGTCCATCGGTTTGGGGGTGATAGGCGGTGGAGAGACGGACATCGTATTCAAGGATTTGAGCAAGTTCTTGAGCAAAAGCTGAAGCAAATTGGGGGCCACGATCGGAGATAATGGTGTCATGAAGTCCGAAGCGTTTAAACACGTGGTCAAAAAAGAGTTGTGCAATCCCATTCGCATCGACAGTTTTGGAGCAAGGAACTAGGATTACCCCCTTTGTAAGGCCATGGTCGACCACGACCATGAGGGAGTCATAACCATGGGAGAGGGGAAGATCAGTGACAAGGTTGACGGAGAGCTGCTTGAACAGAAGGGAAGAGTTGAACGAAATAGGCAAAAGCGGGGGAGTAGTGGGGTGTGTGCGGGCCTTGCTCTGCTGACAAACAGCACAGCCGGCGATAAAGTTATTGACAAAGATGGAGAGGCCAGGCCACCAGAAGTTGCACTCCACGATAGCCTTGGTACGGAAACGTCCCAGGTGACCCGAGAGGGGGGACGAATGGATGGAATGCAATAGGGAGGAGCGAGTGGGGGGTGGAACATACATGCGGTGCTTGTAATAAAGGTGTCCATTATCGAAGGTCCAGTCAGCGAGGGACGAACATGGGAAGAGAGGAGTGTTGTCGGACAGGTTTTGGATGGCACGGAGTACAAGAGGGTCAGTTGAGGAAGAGGATTGGATATGATGGGCAAGAGTGAGATCCAGGGCGTTAATGATGGCAGGTAAAGGAACGATGGCAACGTCAGCATTGTCGAGGGAGGTATCAACCTGGTCACAGTGGGAGAGGGCGTCGGCCGGGGCAAGTTTCGCACCCGGGAGGACTTGCCAGACAATATCAAAATCTTGGAGGAAAAGGGACCAGCGTGCTTGTCGGCGGGAGAGTTTACGGGGGTCCTTAATATAGGATAGGTTCTTGTGGTCGGTGATGATGGTGACCAGGTGAGACGTTCCCTGGACATACTGTCTCCATTCCGCGAGGGCAAGGATAACAGTGAGGAGTTCATGGTCATAAATGTCGTAATTCTGTTCAGTGGGGAGGAAGGTATGAGAAAAGTAGGCACAGGGGTGAAGATCTCCATTAGTGTCTGCCTGAAGCAGAATGGCACCTGCAGCGAACAGAGAGGCATTGGTCATGATCAAGAACGGTTGAGTAACATCTGGGATGGATAAGACGGGCCCAGAGGAGAAGGCAGCTTTAAGGGTGTCGAACGCAGATTGCTGAAGGGAGGTCCAGGCCCATGGTTGATCCTTCCTGGTGAGGAGGTTGAGTGGGGCAACGACGTGGGAGCAGTTGGGGATAAATTTGCAATAGAAATTTGCAAACCCGAGGAAGGAGTGAACGCCCTTGACAGAAGCGGGGGGTTTCCATTCTTTAATGGCAGAAAGCTTGACAGAATCCATTTCGATCTTTCCCTGGCCAATAATCATGCCGAGGAATTCTATGTGGGGTACGTCAAAGGTGCATTTGGAAAGCTTAAGGGACAATCCATGTTCACGAAGACAGAGTAGAACACATCGAGTGCGTTCATGGTGAAGTGCGAGGTCCCCTTGGGTGTGAATGCCCAAGTCGTCCATGTATATTTTCAGCCAGCGCTCAGCAATCATGTCCGTGAAGATGTGATTCATAAAGGACTGGAAAGTGGGCGGTCCATTGCAAAACCCAAAGAACATGACCATCGGTTCAAAGAGCCTGAAAGGGGTGATGAATGCTCCCTTCCACTGGTCGTCTTCTCAAATGCAGATGTTGTTGAACCCCCATCGAACATCGAACTTCGTAAAGATTGTAGAGTCTTTCATGTCATCGATCAATTCGGGAATCAGGGGTAAGGGGTATGCATTGCGAATGGTATGGGAGTTTAGGTAGCGATAGTCCTGGCAAGGGTGGAGGGAGCCGTCTTTCTTTGCAACAAAGAAAAAAGGGGTGGCTTGTGGGGACTTGGACGGGATGATTCTTCCAGTCTTGAGGTGTTCATCAATGAAAGCCTTGCACGCTTCCTGTTCCTTTGGATTAAGGGGATATACCTTAGCGATCTTCGGAATGAAAGATGGCTTAAGATCGATGGTGTGGTTGTATGATCGATGAGGGGGAAGAAGGTTATGGGTCTTTTCAGAGAATACATTGTCTAGGTTGGAGCACCAATCTGGGATCTTTTGATCAGGGACCTTGGCAGCTTGGGCCAGTTCGGTGGACAGGGTGATCTTGTTGAGGTGTTTGCAGTAAAGATCCGTCTGAGGGAGGTACTCACATAGAGACTCATCATCCTCAGATGAATATCGTTGGGAAAAGAGCAAAGAGAGTTCCATGTCAGAGTCAAATCCGAGCCAATGGAGTAGGTATCATTGAGAGGTTAAGTTATCATCATTGTTTGGGATGGAGGATTTGGGGAAGGCAAGGGTGTTACTTTTCCAGTCGATGCGAGGGTTCTTTGACTTCAACCAGGGCATTCCCAGGATGATCTGTGGGCGTCCTAGGCTGATGACCATTAGATCTAGGTCATCAGAACCGTAAGGCAGAACCATGTGAGTGTGCGCTTTCCAGAGGATAGTTCCCCGTCGGTTGGCAGTTCCATCTACGTTGAAGGCATGTATAGGTTGGGGAAGTTTCTTTAGAGGGAAATTTGCAAGGGATAAAAGTCCGAGGTCGATGAAGTTCCCGGTTGCACCGGAGTCAATGAGAGCAGTGGTTTCGACGGTTTGTTGTCCAATGAGTAGCTTGACAGGGAAACGGAGAGTTCGTTCATTGGGGGAAGCTACTAGTACATGGGAGGTAGTAGGAGAAGGCAACGTCAAGGTGGCTTCTCTGTTCAAAAATCCTGAGTAGAGACGACAGAAATTTCTTCCTTTGGTTCTTCATAACACATTTGAAGTACTTGAAGTATCTCCATCTTGTTCTTTCCCTGAGTCTTCAGGGAATTAACATAGGCTTCAATGGGCGAAGGGTTCTTAGCGGGGATAGGCGTAGTTGGGGCCTTGGTCTCGGTGGAGCGTATAGTCTGTGGGCAGGGATAGGCTCCGGTTGGAGCGTTTCTAGCATTGTTACATTTGTTAGCACTGTGACCCTTTTTCCTGCAATGGAAGCAGAGTCCTTCTCTGATGCATCTTGCTCATTCCGTGGGAGTTAGCTTGGAGAGTGAGATGGCATCGATGTCCATGGCATTTGGATCATGAGTGTTTCTGGGGGAATGTACGATGGAAGGAAGTTGTCCGCCCTTTAGAGCGAGGATTCGCATTTTCTGGGCATGGAACACCTTGGCTTGTTCAATCCATTTTGCGACAGTGGTGGGGATTGTTGACATGGAGAGGATCATGGTTGCGAGTTGTTGGTCTAGTCCAAGAGAGAATTGGTCAATGAGGGTGATGTCGTTGGAGATTCCTGCTTTTGAAGCAAGATTCTGGAAGTCGGTAATGTATTTCTGGAATCTGTCATCCATGATCCCATCAGGGCATTTGAACGACTTCTGGGCGAGCTTGGTGAGCTCAAACCTGGCAGTGGCTTTGGTATCGTAGGGAAAGAAAGTAGACTCAAAGTTCGAAGCAAACTTATCGAAGGTTTTCTCAGTGTTAGCAATGGAGGTGTCCGCCATCTTGTCATACCACATTTCAAAGAAAGAGACTCCTCGTCCCTTGCTCATATTGTTGAGAGTGGTCATGACCTTGTCCACGTCGGAGGTGTAGATCGAGGAGTTGATGGAGAAATAGGCCTTCATGGCCTTGATCCATCGTACAGCATCGGCGGGTTCTCCTGAAAAGTCTGCAGGGAGAGCTGCCTTAAGTTCTGTGGCTTTGGTCTACATTGGTGTGGCTGGGGTTACTGGTGGTGCTGGGGGTGTGAGGGGTTGCCTGGGTGGTGCTGGAGGAACAGCGCTTTGTCTTGGTGGTCTAGGGTGCTGAGGAGTCGAAGGTGCAATGTTTGAGGGTGTTGGGGAAGATGGTCGTTCTTCCTCATCGTCACTGGAGTTGCGTAGCCCGTAGGCTCATCTGAGGCTTCTGTAGGAAATGGTTCGAGGTGGTCGGTCCTACTCCTAGATAGGAGGAACAAAAGGAGATTCTTGATCTTTTGTTACGTGAGACGTACACTTGTAGGTTGAAGTGAAACCAAATTGTCTCAAGGGAGGTGCTCACGAAGAGACACTGCGTCCTTGAGTCAACGAGAGAGACTAAGATTGAGTTGTGGGTGTTTCGAAGGTCACAAGCCGAATGCTTATGGACTCAAGTATACGCTAGATTGCGTAGATCAAGAATGAGGTCTACAATACATGCGGCAGAGTACTTATAGCAGAGGATGTGCAAGCATAGAAGGCTATAGAACTGATAGGAACATGATGAGTCAAAGAGAACACGTATCTGATATGAGAGAATCAGATAGAAGGGGAAGGCTGTCCGCGGATAAGAACAAGAACATAAGCAACAATGAGTAAAGGTAATACCCTGTCCGGTAGTAATAGAAGAAACGGTGTAGGGTTACAGTTCGATGAATGCGGAGTTAGAAGGACTCAAAAGAATTAGACAGTGAACCCAATTGTAGGAACACATACCAAACAGAAGATGAGTGCAGCGAAAGAAGGATAACAAAAGGATACCGTTCGCTAGGAGACAAATCATAACACTATCCCATCATTTGCCAGATTGCATTTTCCCAGTCATTTGTAGATGCAAAGAATGAGGTCAAGATCCTTGCAAACACATACATATCCTTTACTACAGATGGCCATTATCATAGATACAGTGACTCCAAAAAGCATTACAATAACTAACCTCAAACCGCGCCCCGCAACCACCCGTGGGAATCCCACTTCGCTTTGGTGGGACCAAATAGAGTACAAACCCTTGGCTACAAACCGATCCCTGGGTCATGTGATTCGGCCCAGGGGCCGCCGAGATATAACAGTTTTAAAACAGGAACACCATTGTAACAGTTTTTGGACTTTTGCTGTAAGATACTGGATCTCAACCATACAAGAGGTTATTTGCTGTTGTTTGGTGATACAAACACAGATATACATATAAACATCATGTCTGAGTCTGAAAACATTCCCACGCCTCTTTATTCTTTACCACTATCATCATGCGATCTCTCTCTGCTACTCAGGAGAATGCCATTCTCTCTCAGCTTGATTCTGGCCACTCCATTCGCTCCATTGCATCTAGCACTGGTGTCAGCACTGCTGCTATATCCAGACTTCATTCCAAGAAGCATTCTGACCTCCAAAAGTCTGTTGGAGGTCGTCCAGCCAAGCTTTCCCCTGCCAATATCCGTCATGCTGTTACGATCGCTCTTTTTCTTTCTTACATTGTTCGCCTGTGGCTCACTTGTCCCATTAACTTTCTTCTTACTGTTCTTCCAGAATGCCTTATGCCTAAATGCGGCTTCCGTTGTTACACGCCACGCATGGCCTCATTCTTCTTCTCTCATGGACGTCATCTCACTTCCTGCGTAACTAGTTACACAGCCTTCTCCTCTTCTATTGCATAGGCCACCCTTCCATTTATATCTGTCTTAGTCTTTCTGCTAAGAACACTGCTTGGTCCGTGTGCCGGGTACACACTTATATAAAGCAACAATATCTCTTGTACTTTTCTTTAACTTGAATCTACTCAATCTCCCCTGGATCTCTCTAAGTCCTCACACTACTTCTGAGTGTGCGCTCTCTTGGAAAACCCTTTGTCTCCTTGAAACTCCCTGAACAGCCGTCCGCTGTCAGGAAGTCGCTGTGGAAGCCCCCAGCACCCTTGTTCTTTGAAGACGCCCTTCAAAGATCTCCTTGCCCTTCGACCATTTGAGTCTACGTTTGTCTCTACCCGAGCCAAGTGTAACACATGCTATCCACCTTATCTCATCTCACAAGGCAGAGAATGCTGTCCAGGTGACCAAAACACTCTCCAATGTTATTAACCAGCCTCTCCACCCTAACACCATTCATCACCACTTGAAAAAGTCTGGGATGAAGGCTGTAGTCAAGTCCAAACGCCCTCTACTATCTGCTAAGCATCGCAAGGCTCGCTTGGACTTTGCAATTGCTCACAAGGATTGGACTATAGAGGACTGGAAGAAGGTCATATGGTCTGATGAGACCAAAATCAATCGCCTAGGCTCAGATGGGCGCAAATGGGTGTGGAAAAAGCCAGGTGAGGGGCTTAGTGACAGGCTAGTGCAAGGTACTGTCAAATTTGGAGGAGGTTCTGTGATGGTATGGGGGTGTATGACTTGGGAGGGAGTTGGCTATGCTGC
>JBBPQL010000777.1:0-17434 GCA_038092515.1 Boletus subparvulus | reverse complement strand
GTCCTCCTCCTCCTCCTCCTCCTCCTCCTCCTCCTCCTCCTCCTCCTCCTCCTCCTCCTCCTCCTTCTCCTTGTCATCATCACCATCGTCGTCGTCGTCAGCCTTGTCCTCGTTCCTTGATCCCTCTCCTATATGTCCATCATATGTCTCACCCATATCCTCATCGCCATCACATAGGTCTGGTTCATCGACAACTATTGGTGGCTCATTCTGTGTGGTGGAATAACCAGTGCCCGACGATGGCAAATTGTATTGGGCATGGTGTCCCACTCCGATACCTGCATAGTAATGTGCGAACATATCACGGTCGGCAAAGCTAGAGAAGTGTCAGGTGTATAGGAGCTTTAGAGGTGATATGCTCACATGTTGACACAATACGCTGTCCAATTGTCATTAACATTCTCCTGCCGAGCAATGGATGGGCCATGATGCAGCAATGAGTCAGTGTGACCGTCTTCGAATACAGAGATCAAGTGACAAGAACGAAGGACAAGTGCTGGGTCTATGAATCCAAATGAGGCACCTGTTTCCGAAGGGATAAACCCGACCTTTGGAAGGTGAGCATACTTGAATCCCCAGTGATGGTTGGGTACGACACTGAACCAGTGAACCCACAAAACCTCCATCGCTCTCTTGGTACCAGCATAATCAACTGTGATGATATGTAAATGCACCTAAAACTTCTGTGTACCAAAATGGATGGGGATTTGGACCATCCTCGCAGGAAAGTAGCATGACCATGGAGCCACTTCCTGGGTGCAACATATCCTGATCACAATGCATATCATATGTTGTGTAATTTATCTGTAAATGCTTCGGGTGGTGGACTTTATTGAGGCCATTGACAAAGTGGATGGTGCTCCGTTCATTGTTGGGAAAGGTCTGCTCGTTGCCATTGTATTCCTGATTCAGAGTCGGCTCAGGATGTGGTCCTTCAGCTTTGGGATGAAGTTCTGAAAATATTTGTCTGACCTGTTTCGTCATTCTGAAAAGAATTGTGCTCACATGGAAAGCCAGGTCATCGGGAGAGCTCTGGAGGAATTCTGCCAAGTTGAATACATTAGATGGGGAATTGGATAGTCGATGATGGAGGTGAGGTGGAAGTAAACCTGTGCTGTTCTCAGGCAGGCCCATGCCGCCCCCATCATGATCATTAGTAGAGCCCATGAAGAGGTCACGTTGGCACTGAACTTGGGTATGTTGTCTTTCTTGCTTTGCGAGCTGCCCTGTGGGATCCTTTTTGTTAGTCAATTGATAAATTTTTTTGATGGGTTGATGGGAAAGCTCTCCCTGATGAGGAGGACATTGAGTGGTCAGAAGTCAATAGAACTGACTTACATACTATTTGGATAGTATAGGAGTCTGTCGTTCCGAAGAAGCAGATAGTGTGGGCATAATCTCCTAGGGCATGTACCTTGTAAGTGGAGAGGTTGAACAACTTTTGGCGTGCACCAGAGGGATCGCGCCTGTGAGAGTTCGAGGACTTCAGTTTGCCTTCTTTTCGCCGCCAGCGTGCTGCCATCTCAGAGGGTAACTCCATCGTTTTGAATGCCACACATGTGAAGTCTCGAAACTTTCTGAGTTGTAAGCCGAGTTGTCGGGTAACTTCGTCAAGAAATTTGAGGGATTCGTTGGTATGGAGTCGTGCCTTCGCAAGTGTGTGCCACTGAGCAAGGCGAAAAAGGAGTATCCATATTACATCATCATGCTCTGGGGGGAATAACCCCTCGAAAGCCGGAATTGCGCACTAGTAGTAATCATTATACATTCAGATTGTGAATCCCAAATGTTGTCTTACCTGGAGGATGTCCTCAAAGTGCCAAGCCACACATTGACGAGCTTCAGAGATGTTAGGAGGAAAGCGCCGAATATTGTCCTTCCCAAATGGGCATATTTGGCGAAACCTGAAGGAGATTTCAGATTTAGTATGTGATCACTAAGATGGGACTCACCGATCGTTGAGAATTGGTATTATCCTTGGGTCTATAGTGTAAAGTAGTCGGAGGAGATGCTTGAAGACCACTTTGAATATGCCCAGTTCGAATTCGTGTAAGAGGTCGACAACAAGAATGCGGTAAATATTGCATCCTAATGATGCAAGCCTTTCCATGAATGTGTTCTATTAGACAGTGTGAGATGTGTATTCACAGATCGGATATTAACAAATCGACTTACAAAAGTAGGAACCAGAGATTTCTCCTTGAGATGGGCCTCTGGAACTGAACCTTTGATTGGTGCCCCAGCATTATAGATAGCAGTCCGTGTGGCAGCCACTTTGTCGCGTAGATACAAACGTGCTTTGGAAATCCTTTGGGACATATGTATCAGACAGGAGACCAATGTGGTGAAAGTTGATTTTTGGGACAAAACACCGTGGACAAGGTCAACTTCCCTTGTCCCGGACTGTGGCAAGGAGAACCCTGCAGTTAGTACTTAGTGAGTCCTCTGGCACATTCTGCACAAGGTCAAAGTGGATACGTACTTTTCAGGGTAGTCCACTGAGTATGTAAATATCCGAGGGAATATGCATCTGTACTTGCCATCGTAGCATTTGATGACAATACTGTTTCGGTAGGCATCGACAAACTTGTCATTGAGTAGGATTTTCCATACAGCATGAAAGAGATCACGTTTACAGTGGGCTAAGACATCATTGAATATCTTCTTCTTTGATATAGTAGACATGAATTTGACTATGGTTTCCGGTAACTGAATGTAGCAAATCAGAATGAAGGCCTTGAGAAATCAATTTGAGCAAAACTCACTGTTGGGATGAATGCGACTGGGTGACATGCCCCTGGGTTTGGGCCAGCTCGAGCATACTTTGATTGGTTCCCAAAGAATATGTAGATATACAGGCCAAGCAGATGTGGCGCCGAACTGTGCAAGATGCGTCGCATCAGACCAAAGCATCAGCCCGGCAATTACACGTTCCAACTTGCACCCATCCTCTTGTCTTTGTTTCTGTATTTCATCATGCGCAGTAATCCAGGCATCCGAGATATATAATTCATCATACACACATTGTTCTTGACCTGACTGGGGGGACATCCAAACACACTTGAAGGGAGTAAGATGGAACTGTTACAATCTGTCTCCTTTCCCATGGTATCTTTCTGCTCTCTTTCTTTCGTCACACTCATATACTCTTTGGTATGTGTTCCTATGACTGGATCCATTGTTTGATCCTTTTAGGATCATTTAACTCTTCTTTCATCGAACTCTAATCCCACGCCATTATTCTTCCTTTACTACCGGAAGGGATTATATCTTGTTACTCATTTCTGCTTACTGTATTGATCCTTATCTACAGACAGCATCGCCTTCTAACCGATCCTCTCGTATCGGTTACGTGTTCCTCATTACTCATTTAGTTCTCTCTTGTTCTATGATGTTCTACGCTTACGTGTCGCATAGTATAAGTAGTATGCTGCCTGTACAGTAGTCTCCATTCTTGTTCTACGCAATCTAGCGTACTCTTGAGTCCTTGAGCATTCAGCTTAAGACCTTCGCACCACTCGACTTTGACCTTAGTATCTCTGGTTGTCTTAAGGATGCAGCGTCTCTTCATGAGCACCTCCCTTGAGACGACTTGGTTCCGCTCAACCTACAAGTGTACGTCTCGCGTAACAAAAGAACAAGAATCTCCTTTTGTCCCTCCTATTCAGGAGTAGGACCGACCACCCCAAGCCATTTCTTACAGAGGCCTCCAACGAGCCTACGGGCTACAAGATCCCAGTGACGAGGAAGAACGACCCTCTTCCCCAGAACCGTTGACCATCGCACCTTCGCCATCGACACCCCAGACCCCAAGACCACCCAGACAAAGCGCTGTTCCCCCAGCACCACCTAGGCAACCCCTCGCACCCCCAGCACCACCCGTAACCCCAGTCACCCCCATGTCGACCAAAACCACAGAACTTAAGGCGGCCCTCCCCGCAGACTTTTCAGGAGAACCCGCCGACGCCGTACGATGGATTAAGGCCATGAAGGCCTACTTCTCCATCAACTCCTCGATTTATACCTCCGACACTGACAAGGTCATGACCACCCTCAACAAAATGAGTAAGGGACGTGGAGTCTCTTTCACAGAAATGTGGTATGACAGAATGGCGGATACCTCTATCGCCAACACAGAGAAAACCTTTGACAAATTTGCTTCCAACTTTGAATCTACCTTCTTCCCCTATGACACCAAAGCCACTGCCTGGTTCGAGCTCACCAAGCTCGCCCAGAAGTCGTTCAAACACCCTGATGGGATTATGGACGACGGATTCCAGAAATATATCACCGACTTCCAGAATCTTGCTTCTAAAGCAGGAATCTCGGACAATGTCACCCTCATCGACCAATTCTCCCTCGGACTCGACCAACAACTCGCCACAATGATCCTATCTATGTCCTCGATCCCCATCACTGTCGCAAAATGGATCGAACAAGCCAAGGTGTTCCACGCCCAGAAAATGCATATCCTCGCCCTGAAAGGAGGATGACTCCCCTCCACTATTCACTCTCCTCGAACTACCCACGACCCCAATGCCATGGACATCAACGCCATCTCTCTTTCTAAGCTAACTCCCACAGAGAGAGCGCGATGTATCAAGGAAGGACTCTGCTTCCACTGCAGGAAGAAAGGCCACAGCGCTAATAAGTGCAACAATACCCGCAGCGCTCCAACTGGAGCTTATCCTCGCCCCCAGACTATCCGCTCCACTGAAACCAAGACCCTGGTTGCGTCTCCCCCTCCAAAGATTCCCTCGCCTATTGAAGCCTACGTCAACTCTCTGAAGACCCAAGGAAAGAACGAGACGGAAATCCTTCAAGTACTGCAGATGTGCTACGAAGAACCGAAGGAAGAGATTTCGGTCGTTTCTACCCAGGATTTTTAAACGGAGAAGCCATCTCGATGTTGCCTTCTCCTACTACTCCTCATGTACTAGTAGCTTCCCCCAATGAACAAACTCTCCGCTTCCCTATCAAGCTACTTGTCGGAACCCAAACCGTCAAAACCACCACCCTTGTCGATTCTGGTGCTACCGGAAACTTCATCGACCTTGGACTACTATCCCTTGCTAATTTCCCTCTGAAATGACTCCCCCAACCCATAGGCGCTTTCAACGTGGATGGAACTCCCAACCGTTGAGGAACTATCCTCTGGAAGGCCCATACTCGCATGGTTTTACCACAAGGCTTCGACGACCTAGACCTTTGGTCATCAGCCTAGGACACAAACAGATTATCTTAGGAATGCCCTGGCTAAAGTCAAAGAACCCTCACATTGATTGGAAGAGCAACACTCTCTCCTTCCCCAGATCTCTGACCCCGAACGACGACAATAACTT
This sequence comes from Boletus subparvulus, assembly GCA_038092515.1. NCBI lineage: Eukaryota > Fungi > Basidiomycota > Agaricomycetes > Boletales > Boletaceae > Boletus > Boletus subparvulus. The sequence continues at coordinate 12,092 of JBBPQL010000777.1, read as the reverse complement.
AACCTCCCAGTGATACTTACTCCAGTGGCTTGGATGTGACTCTGATATGGAGCTCTCTTCGCTTTTCTCTCAGTGATATTCTTCTGAGGATGATGCGTCTCTCCGTGAGTACCTCCCTCAGAAGGATCTCTACTGCGAACATCTCAACAAGATCACCTTGTCCACTGAACTTGCCCAAGCCTCAAAACCCCCTGACCAAAAGATCCCTGATTGGTGCTCTGACCTTGAAGATGTGTTCTCCGAGAAAACCCACAATGTTCTCCCTCCCCACCGACCCTACAACCACACCATCGATCTCAAGCCTTCCTTTGTTCCAAAGATCACTAAGGTATACCCTCTTAACCCAAAGGAACAGGAAGCATGCAAGGCCTTTATTGATGAACACCTAAAAACCGGATGAATTGTCCCATCTAAGTCCCCACAAGCTGCTCCTTTCTTCTTTGTTGTGAAGAAGAATGGTTCCCTTCGTCCTTGCCAGGACTATCGATACTTGAACTCTCACACTGTTTGCAACACATACCCCTTACCCCTTATCCCTGAATTAATCGATGATATGAAGGACTCCACAATCTTTACCAAGTTTGACATCCGATGGGGATTCAATAACATTCGCATTCGCGAAGACAACCAATGGAAAGGAGCTTTCATCACTCCTTTTGGACTCTTTGAACCTACCATCATGTTCTTCGGGTTTTGCAACAGACCACCCACTTTCCAGTCCTTCATGAACCACATCTTTGCTGACATGATCGCCGAACGTTGGCTGAAAATCTACATGGATGATCTAGGCATTCATACCCAAGGTGATCTCGCACTCCACCACGAATGCACTCGACACATTCTACTTCGCCTCAGAGAACACGGATTGTCCCTCAAACTCTCCAAGTGTACCTTTGACGTCCCTCGCGTTGAATTCCTTGGCATGATCATTGGCCAGGGAAAGATTGAGATGGATTCTGTCAAGCTCTCTGCCATCAAGGAATGGAAACCCCTCGCCTCCGTCAAGGGTGTACGCTCTTTCCTCGGATTTGCGAATTTTTATCGCAAATTCATCCCTAACTTCTCCCATGTTGTCGCCCCACTTAACCTCCTCACTCGGAAAGACCAACCGTGGGCCTGGACTTCTCTTTAACAACGCACATTTGATACCCTCAAGACTGCCTTTTCCTCCGGACCTGTTTTGTCTATCCCCGATGTCACCCGTCCGTTCTCAATCATGACCGATGCCTCCCTATTCGCAGCAGGAGCCATCCTGCTCCAGGCTGATACCAACGGTGACCTCCATCCCTGCGCCTATTTCTCTCGTACCTTCCTTCCTGCTGAATGGAACTATGACATCTATGACCGCGAGCTGCTTGCGGTCATTCTCGCTCTCACCGAGTGGCGCCAATACGTCCAAGGAACATCTCACCCGGTTACTATCATCACCAACCATAAGAACTTGTCTTACATTAAAGACCCCCGTAAACTCTCTCGTTGGCAAGCCCGCTGGTCTCTTTTCTTACAAGACTTCGATATTCTCTGGAAAGTTCTCCCAGGTGCTAAACTCGCCCCCGCTGACACCCTTTCCCGCTATAACCAAGTCGACACCTCCTCCGACAACACTGACACTGCTATTGTCTCAGAACCGGCGGTCATCCATGCTCTCGACCTCACCCTCTCCCGTCACATCCAATCATCATCCTCCACAGACCCCCTCGTCCTTCGTGCAATCCAGAACTTGTCTGATGACACCCCTCTCTTCCCGCGTTCCTCACTGGCTGATTGGACCTTCGACAATGGACATTTATATTATAAAGGATGCATGTATGTTCCGCCGCCTGCTCGATCCTCTCTACTCCACTCTATCCACTCCTCTCCCATCTCTGGTCACCTCAGCCGCTTTCACACTAAAGCCGTTGTCGAACATGACTTTTGGTGGCCAGGACTTTTGGTGTTTGTCAACAACTTTATCGCTGGCTGTGCTGTTTGTCAACAGAACAAGGCTCATACTCACCCCGTGACCCCGCCACTCTTGCCCATCAAGTCCTCCTCTTCTCTCCCGTTCAAGCAACTCTCCGTGGATCTTGTCACCGACCTGCCCCTCTCCCACGGACATGACTCCCTCATGGTCATGGTCGACCATGGCCTTACAAAGGGGGTAATACTAGCTCCTTGCTCGAAGACCATTGACGCGAACGGCATTGCCCAACTCTTTTTTGACCACGTATTCAAACACTTTGGACTTCATGATACCCTCATCTCTGATCATGGCCCACAATTCGCATCTGCCTTCACCAGAGAACTCACCAGAATCCTTAACTACAACGTCCGCCCATCTACTGCCTATCACCCCCAAACTGACGGACAAATGGAACGAACCAATCAAGAAATAGAAACTTACCTCCAGATCTTCTGTATAAATAACCCACGCCAATGGTCCAAGTTCCTTACCTCCGCTGAGTTCCAACACAACTCTGTTCCACACAGTTCGACTAAAGTCTCTCCCTTCTCTCTCCTCCTTGGATATGACCCTCGCTCGTACCCTCCTCTGGGCAAAACATTCCTCCCTGCCTTAGAAAACCGTCTCTCTTCCCTAGAATTGGCAAGAAAGGAAGCTTTAGCTGCACATGAGTCTGCCTGACGGATCATGATAGAACGATCTTCTCGAAGCTTCTCTCTGTGGAAGGTCGGAGATAAGGTTTGGCTTGAAGCCACTAATCTCCGAATTCCTTATCCTTCTAGGAAACTTGCGCCCAAATGCCATGGTCCCTTCAAAATCGCTCAGGTACTATCTGTTATGCTTGACTCGGGTAGAGGCAAACGTAGACTTGAAAAGACAAGGGTTCTTGGGTTCTTGAAGGGCATCTTCAAGAGCAGAGGATGCTGGGGGCTTCCGCAGCAACTCCTAGCAACGATCGGTTACTTAGGGAGTTCAAGAATGAAGGTTACAAAGGAGCGCACACTCAAGAGTAGTGCGAGGACTCAGAGAGATCCAGTGACAAGGGAGAATCAAGTAGATTAAAGTTATCGGAAATACATGACGAGTCGTCGTTTAAATAAGTGGGCATACAGCGCACAGACCAAGCAGTGTTCGTGGTACGTAGACTGAGACGGATATAAAGGGAAAGCTCGGCTGTGCGATAGGTGGGGATAAGGCTGCATTGAGGCAATGCATGTGGGAAGAAAGATGTCTGTAGAAAGTAAGTGGGAACGGAACAATGGAACCATGCACAGCACGTAGAAGGGAAGCTGTGTTTAGGTGGAGGGCGTTCCGAAGGAACGGTAAGAAGTTGAGATAAGAGGAGGCGAGTCCGAGACAAGCGCAAAGTGAAAGAAAGGAAAGAATCGTAACATTACCCCCCTGCTAGACCTGAAACACTGGAGAAGGATAACGAATAAAGGGGGCTAGTCAGAAGTACGCATAAGATCCCACCGGGGATCCGGTCATGTTGGAGATAGCTACATCGTCGTTATCAAAGTCCTCCCTTGGAGAAGGGGATCGAGGAGGGAACGGGGCACGGGACCGACGACGGAAACGCCTGGAGTTTTCCGGGACCATCCTTCAAGAGCGAGGAGGGGGAACAGGGCGAGGACGGGTTGAGGACAAGGACAAGGGCCGTGAAGTACGATGGTTAAGTGGGCAGTGATGCTGCGGGTGTCCCGGTCGATTAACCTTACATACAGGGCAAACGTACCACTGGCAATTAATGCGGATATGTCTGAGGTGGTGGCATTCAAAGCACATCTCATGATAGCGCGGATGGTTGCGAGGAAGAGGGGCGTCGATGGGGACCCCGTGTAGGGTACCGGTGGTCTGGACTTCATGTCCAAGCTCAGCTCGCTGAATTGCCAACTCGATGGCAGCTGTGAGGGGGGAAGAAGAAGCGGAGGGGGATGTTTGCGGATTGGTTGCCGCAGTTATCTCGTTGACGTATCGTTCTACGTCAGCGGCGAAGTCGGGCATTTCAAGTTGGTAGAAGAGGGAGAATAAATCGTCCTGAATGGTTTTTTGGATAAGAGAAAGGGTGTTGCAGCGACGGCCAATGCTACTGGGGGAAGAGGCGGGTCAAGGAGGGTTTGTAGCCGTTGGTTCTGAAGATAGATTCGTGTGATGCTCCAAAGCGGGGAGTTGTCGTCTAAGTGGGATTCTAAAGTGCGATGGATGTGGGAAGAGAACAGGAGGGAGTGTAAGGCGTATTTCTCATCTACTCCCATAGCACCATTACGAAGACGGTGGGCATGAAGGGGAACGTCGACAGAGAGGATAGGGGAGGGGTTTACTGAAGGAGTCGTAGAGGGTTCCACGCAAGGAGGAGGAGAAGTAGGGTCATTAGGGATATCCGAAGATCCCCAACCAGCGTTTGATTGGATAGAGGAAGGAGAAGGAGACCGAGGAGGAGAAGGTACACTTGAGGTGAGAGAGGACACAGTAGAAACTGAGGGCGCATTGAAAGACATGTCTTTGATGGTTGTGGTTCGGTTAAGAGGAGGATGAGGGAGGAAAGATGGACAGGTGGAGCTTTTTATACGAAGTGAGGGCGGACTTGGCATGTTTCAGATCCCGCTCAGGGACCCAAGAATCTTCTTCGGCAGAGTATCCCTTCCATCGGATCAGGAAGGAACAGGAGGACGGAGTTCCGTGGTGGCGTATGACCTTCTCGATTTCATATTCCTCTTCTCCATTGATAAGGTCAGGGGGAGGCGCAGGGAAGTTCCGGCCATGGACCTCGTTTTCACGATAAGGAGATAACAGGGAAGCATGGAAGACCGGATGGATCCTCCAAGTTTTCGGTAGGCGGAGTTGGTAAACGATGGGGGATAGGACTTTCGTGATAGAGAAGGGTCCTTCTCATTTCGGGGCGAATTTAGGGTTGATAATGAGACACTTCAAGTTCCTGGCTTCAAGCCAAACTTTGTCCCCGAGTTTGAATGGAATAAAGGAGCGGCGGGTTCGGGCAGCCATAACTTGTCGGGCTAACTCATGGGCAGGTAAAGCTTCGTTGCGGGCAGTGGAGAGGGTCTTTAGGCGGGTTTCTATGGCAGGAATAGCTGTGTCAGAGAGTACCGAAGGAAGGGCGTGGGGTTCATATCCCATCATTAGATAGAACGGGGATTGGTTCGTTACGGAATGTGGGCGGTGATTGTGCGCGAATTCAGCGTGGGAAATGGTTTCAGCCCATGATCCAGGGTTACTTCCACAGAAGATGCGAAGATAGGTTTCAACTTCCTGATTTACTCATTCAGTTTCTCCATCGGATTGTGGATGATAAGCTGTGGAGAGGGAAAGGTCGTATTTGAGGAGTTTTCCTAGTTCTCGGGCGAAGGAGGAGGCGAATTGAGGACCACGGTCAGAGATGACTTTGTCGTAAAGACCAAAGCGAAGGAAAACTTTGTGGAAGAAAAGGGAGGTGATCCCTTTGGCGGTGATGGTTTTCTTAGTAGGGCAGAGAATGACCCCCTTAGTAAGTCCATGGTCGACCACGACCAGGAGAGAGTCAAAGCCCGCGGAGATAGGGAGATCCGTGATCAAATCACAGGAAATCTGCTGGAAGGGGCGGGAAGCGGAGGATTTAATTGGGGAGAGCGGTGGGACGGTGGGATGAGTGTTGGTTTTGTTTTGCTGGCATGTAGCACAGCCTTCGACATAGCGGCAGACAAAGGAGGCGAGGCCGGGCCACCAGAATTTGGCAGTGACAAGCTGGCGGGTTTTGAGGAAGCCGGGGTGTCCGGCGGATTCATGATCATGGCATCGTGCAAGGATGGTACGGCGAAGGGAGTCATCAGCGGGGACGTAAACACGGCCTTTGTAGGTCAGAATACCGGCCTCCACCTCCCAGTCAGTGAGGCGAGAGCGGAAAGGGAGTGGAATGTCCTCATGCATGGATTGGAGCGCCTGCAGGACGAGAGGGTCACCGGCAGAAGCCGATTCAATACGCTGCTGCAGAGCTGTGTCGATGAGGTTAACGAAGAGGGAGGGCAGGAGTAAGGTGACTCCGGCGTTGTCGTTGTCGTCAGTGGGAAGGAGGTCGGGTCGGCGGGAGAGGGCATCAGGTCCGGCAAGTAGCTTTCTGGGGACATGAATCATCTTGAGATCGAAGTCGGCAAGGTCAATCAGCCATCGTGCCTGGCAGCGGTTGAGTGTTTGGGGTTGCTTAAAGTAGGTAAGGTTCTTGTGATCCGTGAAGACCTGTACTGGAAAGGGGGAACCATGAAGATAATGCCACCACAATTTTAGGGCGCGGATGACGGTGAGGAGTTCACGATCATAGATGTCGTAATTCTGTTCTGCAGGGGAGAACGACTGGGAGAGGTAGGAGCAAGGATGCCAGTCCCCATTGCAATCAGTTTGGAGAAGGATGGCACCAGATGCGTATTTCGAAGCGTCGGTAGCGACGGCGAAGGGTGCGGAGAGGTTGGGGAGATGAAGCACAGGCTTGGATAGGAACAGGCGCTTCAAGGCCTCAAAGGCAGATTGGCAAGAAGGGGACCAGTTCCACATCAAGTTCTTCTTGGTGAGGTCGATGAGAGGGCGGGTGACATTGGAGTAGTCAGGGATGAATCGACGATAAAAGTTAGCAAAGACAAGGAAGGAGCGTACGTCCTTGACTTTGGTTGGGACGGGCCAGCTGGCGATGCCATCGAGCTTCATGGGGTCCATGGCCAGTTGCCCTGGTTTTACGATCATTCCAAGGTATTTGACTTCGTCAGTGGCAAACTTGCACTTTTCGAGTTTCAAGTGAAGGTCCAGCTCGGTCATGCGTTGTAGAACGTGTTTGGTTCGTTCTTCATGGAGGGTGATGTCGGGGGAGTAGATCAGGAGATCGTCCATGTAGATGACGAGCCATCCTTCAGCGATCATGTCGCGAAAGGAGTCGTTCATGAATCTTTGGAAGGTGGCAGGGGAGTTGGTGAGCCTGAAGAACATGACTGTGGGTTCGAATAACCCTTTGTGGGTGACAAAGGCTGCCTTCCATTGATGGCCATCTTTGATTCATATGTTGTTGTATCCCCAACGAACATCGAACTTAGTGAAGACCTTGGCATCTCGTAGTTTGTCAATGAGGTTGGAGATGAGGGGAAGGGGATAAGCATCGCGAATGGTGTGTTCGTTGACGTAGCAGTAGTCCTGGCAGGGACGAAGTCCTCCGTCCTTCTTCTTGACGAAGAAGAAGGGAGATGCTTGTGGTGAATTAGACGGACGAATCTTTCCGGAGGCAAGGTTTTCATCTAGGAAGTCTTCGGTGGCTTTCCGTTCATTGGGAGAGAGAGGGTATACCTTCCCAATTTTCGGGGTGAAGGTTTCGTCGAGGTTGATCTCATGGTCATAGGGTCGGGAAGGAGGGACGTGGTCGGTGGCCTCTTTCGAGAACACTGAGGCGAATGAGGAGTATTCCGAGGGAAGAGTGGGTTTGGGTTTCGACTTCTCAGCTGCTGCAGCGAGTTCGGTTGCAGTGGTGAGTTTGGTGATGATCGGGGATCCTGCTGGGATGAAGCGAGATCCGCATCGGATGATCCGGTGGATGGCGTGGTTTTGTCGGGCGCAGGTAATGTATTTGTTTTCAGTTTCCCAATCATTGTACGCAAAGAGGTGTTGGTCGACGATAGCATTGACGTTAGTGTGGTGCGGGGGTTTCACGGAGGGATGGACAAAACGAGATTCGTGTCGTTTGGTGTCAACAGAGAAGGAACAGAAAAGTTCTTGGGATTGGTCGAGGGTTTCTTTGATGGAAAGGGTTCTTTCAACCCAGTTGATCGTGGGGTTGACTTCTTTCAGCCAAGGTAGTCCTAGGATTACATTTTCGTTTCCTAGACTGAGAACGTGGAAGGTGATTCGTCAGGCTATTCCTCCGACGTCGAGGAACAAAGTGGTGGAGAACCGGATTACCCCCTTGGAGTTAATGGAGTTGTCCGCGTTTCTGGCTTGGATCGGGGTTTTTAGGCGTTGGGTAGGGAGTTTGTGTTTTCTAACAAATCCCCAGTCGATGCAAGAGATGCTTGCCCCGCTGTTGATGAGGGCTCTGGTATCAACGGCTTTCATTGTGTGCGAGGGAGTGATAAGTTGAACTGGGATTTGCATAGTAGGTGATGACTTTACAAATACATTTGCACATGACACGGAAGGAAGGGTTTGCGTTGGGGAACACTTCCTGTTCAAAAATCCAAGGGTTTGAATGAAATCTTTCACACCACTTCATCATCATCATCATCGTTGATCTCCTCCAGCTTTGGCAACTCCTCACTGCTGACCTTTTGTACCTTTTGGTTGCCCTTTTGAGCGAAGGATGTGCAGGCGGTACTGAGATGGCCTGGTTTTCGGCAGTGGAAGCAAAGTTTCTTTTCGACACAGCATTTGCGTTCTTCCGGGGTAAGCTTGGAGACCTTGATGGTATCTACGACCATGGCATCGGGGTCGTGGGTTTTAGTGGTCGAGGAGTTGGAGAAAGAGTGATAGGTTTGGTGGGAGGTTTTTGAGTTCCTCCTGGCGATGTCGTCAGCTCGCTCCCATTGGGTTTGGAAGGCGATAGCTTGTTTGTACCAGTCGTCGATGGTGGAGGGTACAGTGTCCATGGACATGATACAGCGCATTAAGGGGGGTGGGATTCCTGCGGAGAAATATCCGATTAGGACATTGGCATCAGAGATGTTGGCAAGGGCGACGTGATTCTTGAATGTAGAAACATATTCTACCAGGGAAGGGGAGTACAAATTGTTCTTTGCATTCTTCTGCATTCGTTTGGTGGATAGCCAGGAAATGGCGTTTCCTGTAACGTCATGGTGTTTAAACACCGTGTTGAACTTCGTGATAAAGTCAGCGAAAGTTCCAAGTGTGAACGCGGTGCCAGAGATGGCACTTTGGCGAAAGGTGGAGGCCCAAGTGAGGGCAGATCCCTTCGTCATATACGAGAGGGCAAAGGCGATTTGTTTTTCGTCAGTATCATAGACGGCTTTGTTGACAAGGAGGTAGAATTGTACGGCGTGTAGCCAGTGCATGGATTTTTCATAGGACCCGTCAAACACTTCGGGTGTGCCGATGCGAAGTTCGGTGGGTTTAGTAGACATTGGCGGCGGAGGGGGAAAGCGGGAAAGGAGCGGTGGTGGTGGTGGTGGTGGTGGAAAAGGCAAGAGGGGTCTAGAGATGACGGGGGTGGGGGATGGTGGAGTTGGGTTTCGGGGAATGGAAAGGGCGGCAGAGAGGTGGTGGGAAAGCGCACGGGTTTCGTCTTCTTCCTGGGTAGTTAGAAGAGTAGAGTCAGGGTCAAGGGTTACTTCTTCCTCGGTGTCCGAGTGAGAAGTCTCAGAAGGGGTTTCGGTGGGTGAAGGTTCTCGCAGTTGTGGGAGGAACCAGCGAGGGTTTCGAGTGGGTTGTTGAGCAATGTTGGGAGACTATAACGGCGATAGCTCCTTCGAGGAGAACTTTAATCTTTTGTTACGCTTGACTTGGGTAGAGGCAAACGTAGACTTGAAAAGACAAGGGTTCAAGGGTTCTTGAAGGGCGTCTTCAAGAGCAGAGGATGCTGGGGGCTTCCGCAGCAACTCCTAGCAACGATCGGTTACTTAGGGAGTTCAAGGACAAAGGTTACAAAGGAGCGCACACTCAAGAGTAGTGCGAGGACTCAGAGAGATCCAGTGACAAGGGAGAATCAAGTAGATTAAAGTTATCGGAAATACATGACGAGTCGTCATTTAAATAAGTGGGCATACAGTATGATATTAGAGTTCAGTATCAATATGTACACACAGTACTAGATACTATATGAGATGGGCCTTACAGCCTATCTCTCTATTGAACTATCTTGTTCTTTCCTCTCACTGGTTCACTCCTAAGCTCCCTGCTTATACTTGAACCACTTCAATACTTTGTCACCATCTACCAAGAACCTATATTCCCGATACCCCGGATTTACCTTGCCCCACAGGCAGGTTAGGATGCGAGTGAGGGACTTCTCTGTTAAAGTCCCTCTGAGTCATAGCTTGCTCAAATCTTGGACGTATGCAAGGTGCCATGTCCTGCAATGATACTGAGCAACATCAACCAAATACAAGAAGTCAAGACTTGCGCGAAGCCAGTTGTCCTTGTCCCTGGCGCTATTTCTCTGCTCAGAGCTCGCGATCATCATCGTTCAATGCGAGCGCAGCAGAAATTATTCTCAGGCTCTTTCAGGAGGACAACATCACGCACATCAAACCTAGTTACTATGAAGAAGACGATCCCACTGTGCAAGAAGCACTCATACTTCAGCAGGCCCAGAACCCCGACTCATGGGTTAGCAAGTCGTTAGCACGACCGGACCTTTGGGCCTGGGAAGACAGCAAATTCAAGGCAAGTGTTTGAGCTTTGACTTCTTCCAGGTTTCTGAACACAAATGTAATAGAGCAATCCAGAGGAAGGTCGCCATGCCAAACGATCGCAATCAGAATCACCAACAGATTCAGATGCCAGAGAAGATGTAAGCGATATTGGGGACTTGACCATTGACTCGGAGTATATTCTAACTTGAATGTCACAATGAACAAGGACTCGGAGAATGTGAAAGGAAACTGCAGAAGTCCAATGAGGCTTGTGACATAACTGATTCACACACAGAGCTGGTGAGCTTTTGGGAACAGCGACCAAAATTTCATTTAACAAAATGGCAGCGCCAGGAGGAAAGATCAGACCAATGTGTCAGTACTATGTCCCAGCGCTCATCGATCAGAGAATAGTATCTTGTGTGTACTTTATAACTAATCATTTGATCCACTATGTCACTCGCAGTGTGGTCTCTGAGTCAAACAGAACTGGCAAACTTGAAGCTATTGTAAGGTAAGGTTGAATTGCAGAAGAGGCTGAGGAAGCCAGATGCATGATGTGGGATTACCGAACTCGAAGGCTCAAAGTCACATTTGATGAGGAAGGGCCTGGTGGGTGGAGTCAACAATGCTGACTTCGTGGCAGAGGAGGGCAGCAGTGACATGAATGAGGTCCATGTACGAGAGACAGGTCTTGATGAGCATTTGGGTTGCCTGTACTTGTGCCATTACCTACAGCTTGTTAGATCAGCTCCTATTAAGCCTAGTATATCATGAGCCATCTATGTAGGTTCTTGGTAAAGAATCCGAGAATTGAATTAGTTGGCCAGGGAAGGCAGAGAACTCCCAAAGCAGATACTACCTCGACTATTGGCCCAGAAATTACTGATATACGTTGCGTCAGGACCGTGCCCTTTCTTCCAACAGTCCATGAGTCCACGACATGTGCAAGAAACACAGCACATACTTCTTGGATCCTGACTCTCGCTCAGACACCTTGTCAGTGGGATTGAATTATCCCGACGACATATCCTTAGATGAGTGGGGTCAACCGAGATGGGGAGGCGTCGGTCAGGGTGCCCCATGTGATGAAAATGGCTGCTACTTGTACAGCCAGATAGGAGTGCCCGTGGTGCCATCTCCACCAACGCTGAGCCCAAGTTGCCTCCAAACCATTGATGAAGTGACCCTGGTATTTGATCAGTACTGTTTGTGTCCGAATTACTCATTGGCATACTAGTTTGCCAGCGCAGTTTCTCCTCACCATTTGAACACAGCGGTGGAGGATGAGATGTTGAAGTCTCAGGATCTTGCAACTGATCGCCCAAGCTTGAAGAGAAGGCGATCGAGCGAGAATAATCACCCAGAGGTACTGTGCATTTATTAGTATTGTACACTTACACTGAAGTAAAGAATCTGAACTAGACACCCCACTGCAGAAGGTTTGGGGGATTGTTGACCAATGCTGCTGCTGGTCGAGCAGGATCTGTACCTATCCAAGCCCTGCGGTCAAACAAGCAATGCCGTCTCTGATCCCCATTTGATGTCTTTGGACCGCAGTACATTTCTAAGGGGTCTCAGAACCACTTGGAAGAGGTGTTCGAGGGATTAAATCGAGCTGTGACGGAGCAAACAAAGGTTCTTGCAGAAATCTTGGAGATACTGCAAGAGAGGCACACTAATCAAGTACTAGTATGAATAACGAATCGATGACTCGGATGCTTGGAGTACTAGTCATATTCCAAATATCTGATTGCCTGTACAACTAAGCATTATGATGTATTCCTACTACTAGTATATATGTAGTACACCCAACGAAA
>JBBPQL010000776.1:0-17451 GCA_038092515.1 Boletus subparvulus | reverse complement strand
AATAAAGACAACAGTCTTGCATCAGGTCATGATTTCTGAAAGTCACTTCAGAAGTGGAAATTGAATGAGGAGGCATTGGAGAAAGATGGTCTTGAAAGCAAAGGGTTCTTGAAAATGTTTTCCCTGCTAGAATTCTTGTAATGGTGACATTGACTAGTGGTTGCCACTTTGACAACCTGAAGCATATGCCTCAGACTTCTGCTCTAATCAAGTGCAAGGATGAAAGATGGGGGGAAGGTGGACTCTGTGTGCTATCCTCCTTGACACCACAAGTCATCAAGATGACTTCCAGGCACTAATGGCTCCCTAACCCTGCAAAGACGATCAGATGATCCTGTCCAACACAACCTGACCACACCACAGATCAACCCTCCATCGGAGTCCCTCCACCTTGGGCAAACATTTTGGACCCATTCTCTTCATGGGTTCTGCACCAGCCTTTGAAAATGCATAGTTGGCAGCAACAGGCTATTCCTAACTGATGTGCTTGAACACATCCTGCACAAGCAGAAATATGAGTTACCTTATGGACTCTCTGGAGGATGAGCAAATTGGGGAAGCTGTGTGTTAAGGATCTAGAACATCAATCAGCTACACATTGGTTGGATCGCCACATGGAGTTTACCAACATGGTCGCCATCCAATGTCCTTCTGCCATCCTTCCTCTCACATCATTGAGGGTTTCGTTGTGTCCAGGTGTGAACAAGACCAGCTGAGCTGGACACCCAACGTTGATAGGGCCATAGGCAACCATCACGCATCTTAGGTGTGGTGTGTCTTTGATGCACTTGGCATTCCTGAGAGACTTTGCATTAGCAATGTGAGATAGTCCGTGCGCAGTAGTCGCAGGGTCGTTCACCGGGTGAGGCATCGGATGGTGGAACTGGGACAGGTCTGAGTCTTATCTAGCACTTCCTTACCTTCTGCCATGTGCTACACCGATGGGCGCACCTAATGACAGGCCGACCTGTGAACACAATATTGTTCCGATTTGTTTGCGCACAGGATGGTCTCTGCTGCACTGTTGGAATAGCATCAGGGGTACCACAGGTCCCTGATATATATTGGCAGTCTCTCACATGTATGTCACTTATTGGGATGGGTTTGCAAGGGACTAAAGTGATTATAATTTCAGTGACCACATGACAAACGTCTGTAATCAGTCAATTGTTTAGGTAATTTGGTAAGTCCTTGTAAGGGGAGCTAAGACCTTATCATCAAGCGACCATGGCGACTTGTCTGCTTGTAAACATAACATATTTATATTGGCATATAAAGGTTTCCCGATAAGTGTAATCCAGGTGTTAGTGTAACATAGACACAAAACCAGCCATTGTTACTGTGGTAGGCTACATGACAACATTCCCTCTTAATTTGACCAATAATAAGAGTTAGTCATGACACACTGATCACGAATAAATAACAGTTCATTGGACCCAAATGCACAGTAGTATTCCATCGCCCTCTGGGCATCCCTGGACCCACAGGGATATGATTTTTCTGTCACTTAGGTTTGGTGTGTAATTTGCAATTCCAACCTTTCACTTAATTTCAGCCACCAAGGGAGGTGGATAATGAACAACACGAATGTGCACATGGGAAGGGGTGAGCTGTTCATTGTCCTTCTCCATCTAGAGAAAGAAAGCTATTAGAAGTTGGGACATGCCTTAGGTGACGATTGACCATGCTCACCTAGTAGTACCATCCAACCCCATCAACCCCATCACTCACCTGTTCCAAGTCATCACTCGCCTCACTCCATGTGTCCACATCCAAGGCGTCCCCATCTCCATACTCCAAGTCGTCATCCTCATCATTCCTATTCCCTTCCTCACCTCCAACCCCCAAACCATTGACAAACTCACTGTCTGGGTCACCAGTCCCTTCCTTGTCAGGCCTGTGCAATGTGACATCTTCATCTTCCAGTTCCTCGCCATCATCTTCAACTGACAGCACATAGTTCTGGCTTGTGACATTCGGAGTAAGGTGATCCACTCCTATTCCTGTGAACTGGACAAACATATCTCTGTCTGCAAAGCTATTTTGATTAGTACCCATCTATGTCACAGTGAGGAATGTTGACGATATGCTTACATGTTTACATAGAAAGCCACCCAGTCATTCATTTCTCCAGGTGGCCTTGCCAAAGTCGCCCCAGCCTGCAGGAGTTCATCAGTATGGCCCTCAGCAAAAGCTGGGATCAGATGGCAGCCACGGATCACAAGCGAGGGGTCAAGGAACCCAAACGGGAGGTGCCCAGGACAATCTGGGACATACCCTATCTTTGGTAGATGGGCCTCTTTGAAGCCCCATTTGTGATGGCTGTGAATGCCAAGCCAGTGAACCCAGAGAACCTCCACGATCTGCTTCAACTGACTCACCCCTTCTGGACAGAAATGGACCTTGATGTGAAATGCATGGAGAACCTGAGCATACCAGAAAGGATGTTCCTCATCCATTGAGCAGGTCATCACGACATTGCTGCAGGTCGTGTGTATTGTATCATAGTCCCATCGGACGTCGTATGTAGTGTAGTTGATGTGTAGTATTTTAGACTCCATAACTGCATCAACATTGGTGAGGCATACCTCATTACTCTGCTCTGAGGTGAACATCCACTCATCGCCATCAAAGTTGAGGTGAAGTAGCCGTGACAGTAAATGATTTCTCAGGCATAGCATAAAGTCGGGCTTATCAGTTCCAATGTCAGAATATACAGTACCATGATACAATGGGACACCTTACTTTGACTGCGGGGCCATCCTGATGCTCCAAAAGAAACCTGGGCAGGCTAAAGACATTGTCCTCCCTTGGTATGTTAGCCATGGCATGGTGTGACAGGGGTGAGGAGTCAGCTTCCTCGAGCTCCTTGAGCATCACGTCTTCCAGGTTTAGTTGGCATCTAACATGAGTTCTTCACCTCTCTATCTTTGCAAACTGTTCCTCCACCGCTTTCTTGTTTGAAGCACCATAAAAATCCTTGATTAACTTGTGCGCTTGTTTGCCATATTTGACCTGATCACTATCAGCCAGTGTGAACAAGTCAGATTATGGTCAGCACTCACCACTTGAGTTGTATATAAATCTGTGGTTCCAAACAACTGGATTGTCTTTCCATAGTCCCCCAACGTGTGGAACTTATATGTAGGTGTTGATGTTGAACACCTTGGGTAATGATTTGGATCTCGCAGCCTTTTTCTGATGGCCTGACTGCAAGTCAGCAAGCTCCCTTCTCACTCTTCGAGCTGTTTCTGGAGATAGTTCTTTGGCTTGAAATGTAGCACACGTAATACATTGGAATTTTCACATTTGTGCACCCAGCTGGTGCAGCACCTGTTGCAGGAGAGCAAGCATATCCTCAGTGTGGACCCTCAATTTCGCCAATGCTTGCCATTTGGCCAGGCGGAACATGAGAGTTTGCACAACACCATTGTGAACAGGAGGCAATAACCCCTCAAAAACAGGCATGGAACACTACACATGCTGTTAGCTGGTTTTCAGCACAAGATATAAAATGATCCTTACCTGTAGGACATCTTCAAAGTGCCATGCCGGGTGCTGACTAGTGTCAGTGACATTATCTGGGAAGCGAAGAATGGCGTCCAGTCCAAATGGAGGAACAGCACAAAACCTATCCTAAAGAATGTTAGTTTGGTGCCCAAATAGCATCCTAGACAAACCTTTGATTGAGGGTATTGATACGAGCAGGGTTGATCCTGTAGATGATTTTGAATATGTGCTGCAGGCATGACTTCAGGACTCCCAGATCAAACTCATGCAATATATCGACCACAAGGGATGGGTAAATGTTGAAAGCAATTTGTGATAGACGCTCAGTAAAGGTGTTCTGATCATCCATGGGTACCTTTATGGAAAATAAATGACCAAGCACTCACCACAGTGGATACCAGCGAATAGGCCTTCAATATGTGTTCTACTGCCACGCCTTTCAAGGGCTTTCCAAGCTTGTAGTGGCCTGCTGAGCATTGAGAACCTTCTGCTGAAAGTGAGTATGAACACGCAATAGTCTTGCTGATATGTCACTCAGGAATCCGACCTGATAAAAGTTCGACTTGGGAATCAAGCATTGTGGGCATGGGCAGATCCCCTTGTCTTGAATTGTAGCAAGTAGGATCCTGGAATATCCATCAGCCTGTACAATTCGAAGATAATGTGGCTTACTTCTCAGGGTAGTCAGCAGAGTACGTGAATATTCGAGGATAAACGTGCCTGTCAATACCGTCAAAGCATTTGACAACTATGCCATTTTTGTAAGCTTTGACAAAGTCATCATCAAGTAGAATTCTCCAGACTGCATGCATAAGTTCTCGTTTGCAGTGAGTTACTATCTCTGTGATATTTTTTGTGTTGGTTAGATCCGATATGAATTTGTATATGGTTCCAGGAAGCTGAAATAGTGATGGGATCTCAGGAGCGAGGCATACATTGTGAACACTTACACGGGGGATGAATGCGATCAGCTGGCATGTGCCTGCTTCCGGTCATATGCATTCATATTTGGACAGGTTGCCGAATAAGAGGTAAATTGGCCACACAGAGGCATGTCCGAATGCAGCCAAATGGGTCGAATCAGACCACAGCATCATCCCCACCACAATCCTCTCTAGCTTGCAACCATTGGACCTTCTTTGCTTCATGATCTTGTCCTGAGCTTCATTCCATGCATCCAATGTATAGAGCTCATTGTACACTTGCTGCTCCTCACCAGTGCGTGGTGACCTCCAGACCTTAGAAGGTAGTGTCAAATAAAATCAATGGAAATGTTTTTTGAGATTTACCTTCTTAAAAGGGGTGAGATGAAATGACTTTGACAATGCTTCAGCGAACACAGCACGTATGACATCAAGCAACAGCCGATAATACAAAGCCTTGATGGTGAACATCTTCCCATTCCCTGCATGGCTTATCTCCCGGGTGTGTATGTTGATACCCATGGAGCTGTGCTTCCAATTGTCTCAAATGAAGGGGTTGTCAGCATGCTCCAGAGGCTGAGCATGATCTAAGTGACGAGTCTTGGTATGAGCATCGAAGCCAGTGGCAAGCTCCCTGATATTGAAAGTGGGGGCTTGAAGAACATCATGTACCAGTTTGTTCACCTCGGAAATGGACTTCTGATGGCTGCCAGTGAAAACCCATGTCATTAAGCACCATATGGACATGTTTGCCCATGGCCAAGGTGGTTGACTTGCTTGCGTGGTAGCCAGGTGGTCCGGCAACTGGCCAGATTTAGAATTTGCTAGGTCTTCCGAGGAGACAAATGATTCTGGGTCATGAGTTGGTCTGTGCCGGTATTCGTGGGCAATTCCAAAGTGGTTGAACTGAATGCGAAAGGAGTCGACACATGGAGGAATGTGGCGGATGGTAGAAGTGGGTACTGGAGGGAAATGTGTTGACACAGGAGGTTCTGGAAGTTGATCTCAATATTGTGCTGGAATTCTGTGGACTCTTGAGCCTAGTGGCTTGCCTGAGGGTGAGGCATAGGTTTGGGGATCGTTGATGGCTGGATCGCATGAAGATGAGGCTCATGCATGGAGAATGCTGATGGGATGCTGACATGCGGGGGAGGCATGGATATCAGTGATATTGACAGTAGGAGCAAGCTGAAGGGTCTTGTTCATGAGGGAAGATGGTCTATCCTGATGTGCAGAGTGTTGGATGTGTGGGTCATCAAGCTGTAGTATCAATGTAAAGAATGTTGGTTACTCACCTCACTTGGAGATCTGTTTCAAGAGTGCTAAATCTCGAATGGTGCAGAGGCAACAGCAGAGGGGAGAACCCAGTGAGAGAGAAGGCTACTCACTAACTGTTGAAGATACTTGCAAGGCAGTGCTTGATAGAAGTTATCATGCGAGAGAACTTGTATTCTGAGGGAGTAAGTCCCTGGTATTTATACATAAAGGATTGTTTATCCTTGTATGTACATAAATGCCATAAAGAGCATAAAAGTTCTATAAAAGGTGTATAAGTAATCCATTAGCCATAATGATGTGCTATGGCATGACTATGGTGCAATAAGATGCAATGATGATGTGATATGATACCATATGAAAATGAATAATCATGGTATCACTAATAGGAGTATGTCAGATATAGTACATGCTGACATAATGAAGAGCAAAACAATATGTGACTCAACACTAATGAGTGTGACTCATCACCAATGGGTGTGACTCATCAGCGTGACTCAGTCATGACTCATCCCACGGTCAGACTGTAATAAATGAGTCCACATAGTCAAACTTCGACACTCCACCTCACTATTCATTGTGTCATGGAATAGGGAATGAGTTGCAGCATCTTCTCATTAACTTCAAAGCATTGCCAGGTCAGATTCATCATGAAGGTATCTGCGACCTGTTTGTTGGTGGGAATATAGTATAGCTTGATCTTCCCATCATGGGCACATTCATGGATGTAATGTTCTGGAATCTCTATATGTTTGGTGTGTCCTTCTTGAGCTGGATTGGAAGCGAGGAATATAGCTCCTTGGTTAACAACATAAAGTGGTACTGTGGGAAGTTTGAACTTCAATTCAGATAGAAGATTCCGAATCCACGAAATTTGTTTAGCCACTTCTGTCATACCAACATATTCTGCTTCGGTGGAAGATAATGTAAGCTTGCGTTGTCGCCTTGAAAGCCATGAAATAATACCATCACCTAAGAAGATGGCATAACCAGAAGTTGATCTACGAGTTTCGTGATCACCTGCCCAGCCAGTATCAGAGTATGCCACAAAACCAGATTTACTGGCTCCATCATATTTGATGCAGAGATTCTTGGTTCCAACAAGATATTGCACAATATAATGTGCTTTCTGCAGATGTTCTTCAGATGGATTAGTGGAGAATTGTGACATCTTGATAACTGCTTGTGCAATATCTGGATGTGTTCCCAGCATGATATAAAGGAGTAATCCAATAATGGATTGATAGCAACTTCAAAGATGAGGAGTAGATTGAGTTGTGTTGGATAATGGATTATATCCAAAAGGAAGAGGGGTGTGAGCTATCTTGGCATCGTTAAGCTTGAAACACTTTATGACTTTGTCTGCATAGGGAATTTGATCAAGTTTGAGAGTCTTCTTGATATGATCCCTGGTAATCTGCATGCCTAGATACTCTTTTGCTTCTCCTAAATCATGACTTTCCCATTTCTTCATGAACTCTTGTTTCTTGAGTTTGAGGTAGGAGCGATTAGATCCTATGAATATTGCATCATCAACATAGATGACTAAGATGATAAGATACTGGTTGTGAGAATGAATGTAAACTCCAGGATCGGCCAAGGTATGAGTGAATCCCATTTTGAGTAAGGATTCATGTAAGGCCTTGTTCCATTGTAGGGCAGCTTGTTTTAAACCATAAATGGCCTTGTGTAAGCAACAAACTTTCTTCTCTTGATCCTTTTGGATGAAACCTTTGGGCTGTTCCATATACATAGATTTCTTCATCTAACTCTCCAAATAAGAATGCCGTTTTGACATCTAGTGCTTCGATATCCCAATCTTCTAGCGCTGATATGGTTAGGAGGAGTCGAACAGTTTTGAATCTTGTGACTGGTGAAAAGGTTTCTTCGAAATCTATTCTGTATATCTGTGTAAAGCCTTTTGCAACGAAGCGAGCTTTCTTTCGGCCATTGCTTTTGACAGCATAAACCCATCTCCCTTTGACGGGTGTACGTCCAGGTGGAAGATTAACCAGATCCCAACTTTGTGCTCATTAAGCAACTTTATTTCTTCTTCCATAGCAGATCTCCATAATTTTTGCTTGGTTTGAGATAATTTGAGAGTATCTCGATATTGAACTGGAATGTTCACAACCGGAGCAGCGGTAGCAATTATTCTGTTCCAGAATAAAGCACTATACATTGTTCCTAGATCATCTTCTTCATTTGTAGGTCGAATTTGAATATCATGTTCGATCTCTATCGGAGCTCTATCTCCATATATGTTGTTGGAAAGAATGCAGGGATTGCAAATTCTAGTTCCACATCTAGTTTCTTCCGTGTCATGAGAAGTGGTAGGAATGGATGGTGAATGATAAGATGGTGGAGATTCAGTGTTGGAATCAGGAGTAGTGGATTGAGATGGCTGTTGATCATCAGGATCTTGCTCTGGGGGGATCTGTGTATTGGGGAGTTCATCTTCCTGTGGTGGAAATTGGCAATAGTAGGTGGTCGGAATGTCTTCTGATGATTTAGGTTTGTCTGATTTGTCAGACTCCTGAACATTATTGCTGTTATCTGGAATAGATAACAAGGGTGGTTTGTCATCTGTCTTTTTGGCACAAAAAGGAAATGTAAACTCATCAAATGTGGCAGTAGAAGAGATTACAACTCTTTGTCGCTTAGGAGACCAGAATTTGTAACCTTTGGTTCCTTTTTCATATCCAATAAAAACAGCTTCTTCTGCTTTTGCAGATAGCTTGTTTGCTCTGTCCTCTTTTGGAATAAGGACATAAGCCTGGGATCCAAAGACTTTGAAGTATGATACATCTGGAATATCACCATTCCATTTGGATATGGGAATAGACCAGTTTAGACGACACATAGGCTGTCTGTTATAGATGTGTAGAGCAGTTTCTACAGCATCTTGCCAAAAAGAAGGTGGCATACAAGCATGCTGATGCATCACTTCAGACTTCTCTAGGATTGTTGGTTAAAGTGCTCGGCTCGACCATTTTGTTGTGGAGTACGAGGTACTGAAGTCTGATGCTCAATACCTCTAGATGATAGGAACGTCTTTAGAGACTAATTGATATATTCTCCACCTCGGTCCGAACGTATAGAGCGTAGGCGGTAGCCTGTCTGAGCTTCTGCCCAAGTAACCAAATCCTGGAGAGCTGTGACAGCATCTGCTTTAGATTGCAGAAAATGAAGGGCGGCAAAGCCCGAAGCATCATCAATAAAGGTAATCATCCACTTAGCGTGTGAACGAGATTGTATCGGGAACTCGCAAAGATCTGTGTGAATGAGTCCCAAAACACGATCTGAACGCTTACTGGAAGTGGGAAAAGCTCTTTCATGAACTTTGCCTATTTGGCAACCCTTACAGGGCCCATCAGATGCGGGTTCTTGGAGGGTGGGAACACCCTTCAAGTGTTTATAGGCATGGCATAAAGCGTTCTTGGACGTGTGACCAAGATGTAAGTGCCACAAATGATAAGAATTACTTTCCTGCAAGGAGTACACAGCTCCTTCTGGAGTGATCAGTTTGGACCGAAACCAGTGAAGCGGAGTAGTTGGTAATAAGGCAGAGGCCTGTATTACTAACTTCCCTTGCTTGTCCCAAATCTTGGTTTTATCTGTGATTTTGCACGAAAATCCTTGTGAGGTAAGTGCCATAACAGAAAGAAGTCTGTGGGCGGCATCCAGAGCATACAAAACTCTGGTTAATAACACCGGTGGTGCTTTATGAACGTCCTGTTTAAGGATAATAGTACCTGGTCCATGCATTTGAATGATGGAACCATTAGCAGTACTGGCTAATCTTTCTCCCTGAAGAAGAGAAGAGAAGTCTTCCAAATAAGGTGTAATGTGATCGGAAGCACCCGAATCAATTAGCCAATGGTTCTTGTAGAACTGAAGATCTTTAGTCGTCTTTCAATCGATTGTGCAGACACGCAAATAAGCAGAATCATAGTAAAATTCATCATCTCCATGTACATTGGAAAACATATCGTCATCTGAAGGACAATCAGCATGTGGGATCATAGAGGAATCCACACCGCCTTTCCAAGGACCATCTACGTTTCTCCTGGTATCGTCATGAAAAGACGTAACTGTTTTGGTTCGTCTACTCTTGGATTGCACTCCCTTCTTAGAGTGTGGGGGAAAGGAAGCCGAAATGAAAGGGCTGAGAAGGCCCAGCAACAGGTTGATCAGTTTCATAGATCCGATCTTCATCCCAGTGCTTGAACAACAGCTCATGAGCAAGTTCATCTCTCTCTCTGATCTGGTACATTTCATCTACCAGCATTTCATCGTCAAAGGTTTCTACTGCATTAGTGATAGCATCAACTTCATTTGCACATGCCTTTCCTTTGTAAGACTTCCACACCTGAGGACCTTTACCCTTATTATTTCCCGGTTTGTTCTGTCCTTGAGGGGAACCAGAATGGTTGGGAACAAATGGTTTTCTACCTCGGTTAGAGGTGAAACCTCCGCGGTTATTGGTATTAGTGCATTGACCGGGACAGCCATACACTTGCCAATAGCGGTCAGAAGGGTGGTTCTTCTGGCAGTGAGAACAAATCTCAGTTGAGCGCAGAGCTCGTTGAATGGTGGAAGTTCAGTTAACTTCGACCATGGGTTCCTGGAAAAGACAGTGCACAAGTGATCTTGATCCAGTTGAATGATGGAGTTGAGATTCGGCAATAATCAATGGAATCATATGTTCCATGGTGAAGTTGGCAGCAGTGGTAGTTTGAACAATGGTAGAGACAATGGATTTATAGGAATGTGGGAGAGAATTGAGGAGGATCATGGCTTTGAGATTATCTGGCAGGATAAGACCAGCGGCGGACATCTTGTTGAAAATATTAACAAGGTGATTGATCTGATTAGGGAGATCTTCCACGTTACAACCATGATGTTCATGACAGTCGATAATGTGGTATTTGACAGCTTTAGAGAAGCTATCAAATTGTCTGGTTACACCAGTAGGGGTGTAAAGCTGTCTCAAGGTGGTCCAGAGATCTCTTGCCATAGAAGGATGGGTAATGTTCCCAGCAGCTATGTAAGCTTCCTTCTGATAATGTTGAAGATCCGAATGGATGAAGATGGCGATCATCACCTGAGCTTGTTGGTCATTGGCAATCCAAGTGGTACGAGTAGCAGCATCAGCTTGACCTGCATGAGTGGAAGTACCATCAACGATAGTCCACCATCCTGCCATAGTAAGCAGGGAATGGAGTTGGCAGGACCAGTGAGCATTGTTGGTAATGCTGGTAAGAACGGCAGTATGGGCTTGAATAGCGGAGTTGATGTTGAAAGACATATTTCAAAATATGAAAATATTTGCGATAAAAGTCTGCATAAAAGGGAGATTAGCATCGTTATTTGAAACAGGAGGTAAAGGTGGAATTTGAAACAGTGCTGGAGATCCTGTGGAGATCCATGGAGATGTGTCATCATCGTCTGACTCTGTGAAATATGGAAGTGATGAGGAAGTGGAAGTGGTTTCATCGTCACGTAAGACTCTTTCTACTTCTTCTTCTTCTGTGTACGTCACAGAAGGTTGATTGCAAAAATATTCAAGTTTGAGATTCTCGAATCGCTTGAAGTCCGTATGCACGAAGTAGTGGGGATTTGGGAATGACCCAAATTGTCCATTTGGCATATGAACTGAATTCGACAACTTGTTGTGAGATACATAAGGAGGTATCAAATACTTTTTTGTACACGTGGCAAGATGAAGAAAAGTATAAGTCCAATAAACGGCTTTAGTAAGGATGTGCTGAGCATATCCAGGCTTGACAGAGTTGACATATCGACCTCCTAACCACACTGGTAGGGACCACACCAACACTGGAAATGCAAGGAGAGGCTTTGTGAAGTGAAGGAGGTAGTGAGACATCTCTATCTTCAACTTTTTCTTGATGCAAGAGTTGATTAGCATCATGTCTGTCTTGGATAGGACAATTGGCGAAACAGGAGTGGATGATGTTGAGGACATGGTTATCTGCATCAACTTGTAAGTTTCTCCATGTGTCATACCAAGGGTTCTTCCTCTTCCAAATGCGTCTCCATCATGCATCTATCATCCGGTTCCAAAACTGTTGCGTCAGGATTTCCTCAAGACCAGGAAGAGGTCTTGTGGCTTGATGGACTAGGACATAGTCCCATTCACCAGAGAAGACATTAAAACATCTGATCACATCACCTTCTAGAGGGTC
Organism: Boletus subparvulus; assembly: GCA_038092515.1. Lineage (NCBI taxonomy): Eukaryota > Fungi > Basidiomycota > Agaricomycetes > Boletales > Boletaceae > Boletus > Boletus subparvulus. The sequence continues at coordinate 5,534 of JBBPQL010000776.1, read as the reverse complement.
TAGATTGGTGGGATCTATTACAAAGTCCTGAACGAGTTCATTGTCGAGGACTTCATTAGAATTCTGGTGATTGACTAGTTTGCAGAATCTAGTGGTGAATGCGAAATGATCGCGACGAAGGATTTCAAATCCTTGTAAGTGAACCAGAACTTGCATGGTATCATGGTACCATTGGATGGGGAAAGCGTAGCCAAGGCCTTCATAAACTGATGCTAGAGGTTCATTCCAGTAGGAAAACCCATCAACCCAAGTACGAGTCCAAGTAGCGAATAAAATATTTGAGTTCAGAATTTGAATGTCCAATCCTGTGTAGTTCTGAGGTACATATAGTCACAGGATGAGCAAGTTGTTGTGATGAATGGATGAAATCATGAGCGTTCCAGAGGTTGAGACCGTACAGGGGAACCTTCGCTTGAAGAAGGTACAAGGGTATCTTCTTCCTCACTACTACCTCACCTGGTTCCTTCCCTTCGAACATCCGATCGTTCCAATGTTGTTCACAAGAGGGAGGAGGAACTGAGGGTGGGAAGATTACTTCCCGCATGAGGTAGGGATCATACTGGAGGGGGTCTAGCATCTTCGCATACTCTTCAGTGGACGTCGTGCCGGTTAGCAAGCCTATGGCGACATTGACGGTTTGCCTGACACTTGGTGATGTAACCCTCAAGTCCGTCAATGAGTTTGTTGAAGGATAGACAAGCTCCATCGATTCTATCTGATCGATGGGAATTGGACGGACAGGGAGAGGGGTGATGAATGCGTTGGCTGCGCGTGATAGCATGGAGGAGGCCATAGGGATGCTGGTCAAGAGAGGTGTATTGTTGTAGGAAAGGGAGAGAAGCTGAAGTGGAATGGATAGTGAGAGAAGCCGGTCAATGGGAAATCTCAGGAGGAGGGAATAGGTCTGGTCGACGACAATTGTTACAGTTCAGATGAACACAATGATCTCCACAGAGCAAAGGACAGGTATTGTTATTGAAGTTTCGATGACAATGGTATGTGCACTGATGAAGCACTCGATTGGATCTAGGAACACAAACATCGTTTGGGTAGTTGAAACTACTCAAAGGGTTTTGGATAAGGGTTCGTGTTAGTTTCTCTTCCATTCCAATGGAATGATGGATAAAGAGAAAAAAGAATCCAATTAGAAGTGCATGACTGACAAAAGTTTGAGACAATGTCTCAAATGATGTTATGTCATCATTCAGCAGCCATAGAAAACCAAGAGCAAGTATCACCAACAACACGAGATGGTTGTAGGGCATCATGGATGACAAGCCTATTGTCTAGGCGGGGCTCATAACCTTTCGAGAGTGCTAAATCTTGAATGGTGCAGAGGCAACAGCAGAGGGGAGAATCCAGTAAGAGAGAAGGCTACTCACTAACTGTTGAAGATACTTGCAAGGCAGTGCTTGATAGAAGTTATCACACTTTGGGGTGCGAGAGAACTTGTATTCTGAGGGAGTAAGTCCCTGGTATTTATACGTAAAGGATTGTTTATCCTTGTATGTACATAAATGCCATAAAGAGCATAAAAGTTCTATAAAAGGTGTATAAATAAGCCATTAGCCATAATGATGTGCTCTGGTGTGACTATGGTGCAATAAGATGCAATGATGATGTGATATGATACCATATGAAAATGAATAATCATGGTATCACTAATAGGAGTATGTCAGATATAGTACATGCTGACATAATGAAGAGCAAAACAATATGTGACTCAACACTAATGAGTGTGACATCACCAATGGGTGTGACTCATCCCATGGTCAGACTGTAATAAGTGAGTCCATATAGTCAAACTTCAACAATCTGCCCCACAGGCATTGGATGTGTGGGTCATCAAGCTGTAGTGCATGAGCTCGGTGCCAATCTTGATAGTTGCGGTTACTCACCTCACTTGGTGATCTGGCCCGCTTTTCTGGCAACTGCAGGGTTGTACCCATCCTGGCCAGGCGTTGCGAATGATTGAACTGATATGTAGCACATGCAGTTCGATGTTGGCTGAGTCCCCTTTGGGAAGTGAAGGTGCAGGGACACACTCCTCCACACTGAAACATAGTTAGAGAGTGAAAGGATGAAAGAGAGAGAAGAAAGCTGTACAAATCCTTTTTATATTCACTGGGAGGTGGATTACGGTGGGGATGGAACGTGGCTCAGAGACATGGTCCAGTTAGATTGGACCATTAGATAGTGCAAAAGTTGCCAGCAGGGAACATGAGACTTCTATGCCATTTTGGCCCTTGTTGGAACTTCCTCCAGAAGGGGAACATGCAGTGAGGAGCAAACAGAAACTTTGCAGAACCTGCTCATTGTTGAGAAAGGAATCTGTCAGTCCCAGGAACCCTAACCAAAGGCTGCACTCACTGCGATGGATTGCCCAGACATGGCCTTAGTAAGTTATTGATTGACAGATGCCTCTCCAAATCTTTCAAACTCAGAACTCCGACCACTAGTTGTATAGGGCTGCCTGTGCAAGGGGCCAACAGATATCACTGGCATGGACTCTCACAATGTCTCAGCTGTGCCAGATCCGAGTCCTCTCACTGCTATTCCACAACTTTCTTACCCCCCAGTACCCCACCTCTCCCCTTCCCTTTGCGCCTCAGTGAACTCATCCTCCCTACCCAGCCCTGAAAGGAACAACCTAAGCCATCCAGCTCAGCTCTCAGGCACCAAGTCCCATGCGAGTAACAGATTCCATCCACAGACCAGAATTATATCCCCCCATGCAGCTTCTGACATCCCTTCGTCCCCCTCAACACACTCCCACAGCTCTTTCCTGCTACCCTCCCATTGGACCAGGCACATTCATACCCGCTCACTCACTGCACAGCAAGCAATGGCGAGGTGTATCCATCCTTATGATCCAAGAAGAACGGCTACTCCCCTTGAACTTTGTTTTACGACACAGGCCCTAGACCATCCATCTCACATCAGTATGACTTTGGAGGATGTTAGCAAGGTGTGAATTGTCTAATGAAATTGTTTGAAATTTCATACTTCTATGTGACAGGGAAAGAAACACTTCCAGGCTGCACTTAATGCAATGCCTGACAGGATCATCAAGAAGGCTTATCAAGCAAGACTAGCCGCACGGGAAAGTGTCGCTGTAAAGATGATAGAACAGCTGGGAGGACTAAGGGTGTAAGACACACTTGCCCTGGGCCGTCAAAGAGGCGAGGTGAGGTGAGATACTTCGCCCCTAAAGGGACTCAAGGTAAGGGACGAGTCAGAAGGATGTCCAAGGCCGAAGGATAAAGTGCAGAGGATAAGTCTGGGGGGGGATTGGAGCGCGAGACCAGAAGTTCAAGGTGCACAAGGTGAAGGGAGTGAGAGCGGAATATGGTGACGGTGATAGTGAATGGTGCAGTAAACGGTGAACGGTACGAGGGACGAGTGGTTCAAACAGTTTGTGAATCCAACCAAAAGTGTCTTTCAATTCCTAAGTACAAGGCTTTATAGTCCAGGTATACCCGAGACTGTCAAACTCAAGATAGCTGTCAAGTCCAAAGGAAATGAGTAAAAGGGGTCAGGTACCAGGCCCGAGACCAATGTCTCTAACCGGATGCTTTTGGCACCAGAAAGACTGATCAGAGGCTGATGGTACCGATAGAACGTGAAGTGGTAACGTACTAACAATGTAAACCGAGTAGTCCAGACACGCTCAGCATGGTCCAGTATAAACCAAGACCAGTCTTAGCAACTAAAGAGGAGTTCAGAGCGAAGGGCTAACAGTGAAGGGATAATAGTAAGGCAGTCCGGTGGAAGGTAAAAGGGGTGGAATATAAGCACAGAGATGTACTGGTCTCTACATCCGTGGGGGACTTGGCTTCTGACTGTCCCCAGTCAGAAAAGGATCCATGCCGAGAAGAGAACAATGTGGAGTCCAAAAGCATGTGACTAGGTATATAGTCTGACACGCATTGCCTTTTTCTTCCTCACTTCTCACCCTCTTACCACAATGTCCCAATTCCAATCCTGCATTGACAAGTTCCGCACCATGACTGACACCAGCTCCATCCTGTGCCTCAACACCTGGCGCAGTTTTTGACAAGCCACTGAGCGGCTTGAAGGGCTTGCAAGGTCAGTACCCAACAATAAGGACGAACTGGCGGAGGACCAGGAGATCTGGATGGAGGCGTTCAGTAAGGCAATGGTAAGCCACTTGTATTTGATGATAGTGGCAGCTGATGCAAAGTTTGGGTAGGATGCTTGGGAGAGACACCAATGTGAGGCCGATAAGCTCAGCATTGACACCAACATTGACGACCAATTCATGGTCATGGTCACAGAGGCTGAGCGAGCGCAGGCAGAATGGGTAGGGAGGACACTGATGAGGCTGGCGTCCCAGGTGTCAGCGATGGAGGTGGAGCAGGTGGAGCTGGCGGTGGTACCCACCATGGAGACGAGGGGGGCATCGTCTGAGGTGGTGTCAGTCACCTCATCTGCATGCAAGGTGAGTAGCGATGCCATCAGTCTGTCAAACCAGGCTAACAAGTGTCCAGAGGATTCAGGAAGAGGACAAGGAGGGCGTGGCAGCCAAGTCCGCCACCATCAAGCGCAAGGTCTCGGTGCCAGCGGTGTGACTGGTCAGCACCGAAGGTGCATGAGAGACCTGGAAGAAGGTGTGGGTCACGGCCGAGTGTGCATATGGGACCGGTGCGGCTTGCGCCCCATGCAAGTCGGCCAAGTTGCACTGCAGCTTGGCACAAGGGTGGCATTGGCAGAGGAAGCCCACCGAAGCAGTGGGGAGCTTGGCGGCGGCAGCAGTCATTGTCGAGATGATGAAAAGTAAGTCAGTTGTCTTGGTCTTCCCATCCCTGACTCACCAGTTCGACAGGCAGGAGGACGGTTCGGCTGTCGGCCAAGGCCAGCCCCAGCAAAAGGGCTGCCTCACCCATCGAGGTCGACAAGGAGAGTGAGGATGAGAGGGAGATAACCCTGGCCCAATCGAAGGGGAAGGTGCACGCGGTGCTGAAGCAGACCGGCAGCAAGTCGGAGGCAAGGAAGACCCAGGACATACTGGCACACCATCTCAACCACTCTTCCAGATCTGGGCGAAGGTGAAGGAGTTGGAGGTCGAGCACGCGATGGTGATATCAGAGGTGAGCGAGATAGTGGAGGCCCTTGAGGACATGGACCTGTAGATAGCTTCCTTCCCTCCATTCTCCACTAGTCTGAGTCAAAAAATGTAATATATGCTTGAATGGATCAGGTTTTGGTATATTGGTGCAAAAAGAAAAAGAGAGAGAAAAACAAGGAATAAGGGGTGGAACATTGTAAAAAGGGGTTGAATGAGCGAGGTTAAATGAAATCAATGTCCGGTGTGTGGGGTACTGCCTGTCTTGTGTTCTTTGGTCTTTTTTCCACCACTACACCTACCAGTCTTTGTTCAGTCTAAGTTGTTAATCCATTTCGTATGGGTTAGAACATTATTAGCTTACATAAGCAGGCCTTATTTCGGCCTCGAAGTACTGTAGTTTTTCTTTAGTGACTACACTATAGTTTTCTACAGGTATGTACTAATC
>JBBPQL010000775.1:0-17463 GCA_038092515.1 Boletus subparvulus | reverse complement strand
TTATTGAGATTCCAGGATAAGGGCGCCCGATATATGATATGTCAAACTGGTTCATAGCACGCGATATTAGAAAATATTACAATCTAATGTAATCTCACAATTTTGCAATGTTTGTGATGATGCCGATAACCTCGTTGTCGGTCTTTAGCTGGTTGCCTCCGGAGGCACATCTTCCCCTCGCACCTTGACCGTTTTACTGTCGCTGAGCAAGAGCTGGCTCTTCCTTCTCTCTTCAACGTCGCAATGTATTCTTCCTTCGTCGCCCTTCTCTGTCTCTTCTTCGTCTCCACGGGTCTTGTGTCTGCGCTCCCTTCACCCGATCTCGCCCTTCGTCAAGTTGCCTCGGTCACTGTACCCACAGCCCTCGCTTCGTCCACTTCCATTACAACCACCAGCACTGTTCAAACGTGAGTCTACATATCGTACACCCTAGCACGCCCGACGTTGACACCTCTCAGTGCCAATGGCCCCATGATCGAGACCTGTGTCCTCACTTTCACCCCAGTCGGTCAACAAATCCAAGAGGTTCAGAATTGCACCATGGCCGCCGTATGTATCCCAGACCAATCCGTTCCCCGGTGCATCCGACCCACTCTTTCTCACACAGGCATCGCCCACTCCTTCTCCGACGGCGGCTGCAGCGGCCTTTGTCATGCCGGGCACGTCCATCCAGGTGCTTCCTGTCGGACTTGGCGTCTTTGGAGGGATCACCGCCATCGCCGTCTTTTTCGTCGCGTTCGTGACGTGGGAGCGCGTGCGATATCGCAAGGTACGTCATGGACGCGTCGGCGTTCTTGCGCACAACTCAACTCGATCGTGTGTAGACATTCCGCCAGCAAAGCATGGCCGAGATCGGATACGGCAGAGTCGAAAAAGGGTGAGGGTGAGTCGATCGTTCTTTGTGGGATCGGTTGTCTAGACTTAGATGGCTATGGACGTTCAGAGATGTCACCAACTAGATGGGACTGTTTTGTGATACGGTCGTTCTTTGTGTAACCTTGTACACGCTGGGACGTGTGCATCGGTGTATCGTAAGTACTTGTGTACTTGTGTATGTGTGAAGCGGCATCAATCATGATGGTACCACGCGTGATCAGTATTCTCTGCCATGTCCAATACGACCAGCGACTCTCGTGCAGGTCTGGTTGTAGTTGACAACTTTACTGTCACTTTTCTCGTGGACAATTGCATTGAATGGTGGGGCCATGTCTACCTATCGGACAAGCATCCACAAGGATCATTGTACATCATTGCAGGATGACCAAGCTCCCCCCCGGCTTCACTCATGAGTTGCGCCAACACCTCTTTGATCAGCAACCTGCAAAAGACCCACGAACGGGTGTCCCCATTCTCGATTTCGAGAACTTTTGTTGTGGTACACGATCTCACCATGTATGCGCTGGGTAGAGATCGGATCATGACTACGGCTCTCTTTCAGGGGCTCACGGGTTCTCCGCCTTGATCGTACGTTGCGCACGACCGCCGCCCAGACGCATTCTTTAACCTGGTCGACAGGGAACGCAAGTCGATGGCCAGAACAAACACCTCGTCCTCTTCGATACCGGACCCGACTCCAAATCCATCGTCCGCAACGCCACCGCGATGCAAACGCCGGTGGACGACGTGGAAACCGTCATCCTCTCGCATTGGCATAGCGACCACTCGGGCGGGATGCTCGCCTTTTTCGGCATGCGCAGCCCCAGCGCACGTGAATGCATCGTCGACCTGCATCCCGATCGTCCCGAGGCCCGCGGCATCGCGGTGCCGCCGACGTTTGAGACTGTTATTTGCCGTTTGCCGGACGACCCGACGTTTGAACAGATCGAGGGCGCGGGAGGGACGGTGAGGACGTCTAGGGACGCACATACGGTCGCGGGGGGGACGATCTATGTCAGCGGTGAGATCCCGAGGGTGACGCCGTACGAGGGCGGGCTGCTCGGCGGCATGCGGTTCCTGAAGGAGGGCGAATGGACGTCTGAACCGGTCCGTTTTTCGTCTTGCCCGCAATTGTTCGTCCGTGCAAACGTTGACGTTGATCTTTATCGGTGATCGATAGCATCTCATGGATGAGCGCTATGCTGCCATCGACGTTGCTGGGAAGGGCTTGGTCATATTCAGCGCGTACGTGCCATTCCTTGTCTCATATCGTGCGGGCCGTTTGGTGACCTATGTAGGTGTTCGCACGCGGGCATCGTGAATGTCGTCCAGGACGCCGTGCGAAAGCTCGTCAGACCAGTCTACATGGTGAGCCGCATTCTTACCCTCCTTGCCCTGCTCAGATAGCAGCCCAGGTGGTCGGTGGACTCCATCTCGCAGGTCCCGAGCTCGTCCCTCGTATCCCCCACACCGTCCATTTTTTGGCGAACGAACTGCGGCCTGCACCAGCTTACGTGTTGCCGATGCATTGCTCTGGGTTCCAATCCAAGATCGCATTGGAACGCGCGCTCGGACAGGGTTGTGTCCCGGCGGGCGTTGGTATGAAGGTAGAAATTCATGGGGATCGCGAGGGAGATGCGAGGCTACTTCCTGCTGTGTTTGCATAGACTGACCATGGGTTGCTTTGGCGAATGTGCGCCAAGAAGTAGTGGAAAAATGGTGACTCTATAATGATGGAATAATATATGTAGTTGGATGTAACATGAGTATATATACAGACTTTTTTCCTTCACAAGGAATCCGAACCGTCTCTCCCAAAGCATCAACCCTCTGTCACCATTGGTACAAACGGTCTTCTGAGCGAGTCCTGAGTAAAGCTGTCATCCACACTCCGAAGGACACGAAGGAACCTGTCCATAGCGTTTTCTTTGGGAGGCGAGGTATCGTCGATCATATCGACGACACGAGAGTCTTCGTATCGCGAACCGTTTTTACCGTAAAACGCGACAAGGGCCGACGTCTCCTGACATTCTTCCCCCCACTTGCGGTCCAGCTTTAGCACGCTCCAGACGTGATACTGTGGTGCATCGTCAGCCAAAACTCGGGGAAAGAGCGCTCGTCGACGGCCCACCTTTTCGACGTAGGAATTCGGCGCACCATCCCAATGTGCCGGCGTTTTTCGTCCGATGAGCTCCCTGATCCGATCCTCCACAAAGGCGTATTGCTTCAGTACCTCGGAGACACGCTGAGGCTTTGCCTTTGACTGCATGTATTCAATCCACCCAGGATGGTTCTCGATGTGTGTTCGGATATAGTTGGCGATCGCTTCGTCCTTTTCTTCTTGCGTATCTGCTAGTCGGCCGGGTATGGGTGGTGTCAAAGGGCGTTGACTCGGACCGGCGTATTGGTCATAGCGTGAAGGTCTCTGAGGCGAGGTGGGTTGCGAGTGGCCGTATGATCCACTCTCCGAGACGGGTGAAAACCGTCTGCTCTGTGCCCTGGCGTAGCTGCTCTTCGACAATCGTTCTATTTGATCCTCACGCATCACGAGCGAGTACGTTGGTAGACGTTCAGCGTGCGATGCCATGTCGCGCTCGGAACCAGAATTGTAGACAGGTCGCACATCCGGGGCCGGAACAGGGGGTCGTGGCAGGTGACCTTGCGGCAAGGGCTAATGCGAGACATTAGATGTGTCCCACGAGTTTCTCCGAACCCATCGTGCTACGGTACTTACGGCTTCTACGAAAACACTTAATGTTCTCTCCTTTGAAATCCCAAGGTACGCCGACTGGACCTGAAGCTGGTCGAACTGATCGATACGCATGAAGAATTGCCGGAATCTTCCCCTCATAGTGTACACTTTGGCTGGGCCTGACCACAGAGGAATCAGTCACGGTCAAATGACATGGATAAAGTGACAACCATCTATGCGGGAAGGTCCACTTTGAAGGGCATTACATATCTCGGCTGCATCTGCCCAGAAGCCATCTTCTGGATCGTCGGCGGCTCTCAATGGAACTTTGACCTCTGCCAGCTGTGGATCGGGTACACCACTTCTCATGTCTTCGATAAGTAACGTTACTATTCGCAGTGGCCTGGAAGCATTCTGAGCAGGGCCCTGGGTAGCGGACGCAGCTGAAACGAATGAGTCAAAGGCAAGTTAAAATCAATGGTACTTACACGGATTTGTGTGCCCGACAGGTGTGCCACCTGACCCAACGGAAGGTGATGCGGAATAAGTTCTTTGAAGATCAGGGATTTGTCTAGGTCTTTCCGCGGGCGGCGCTCCAGGGTTGACATGAAGGGGATATTGAGGAGTGACAAAGGTACCTATCGGGGCGGGTGGTCTGGGAGGTGGTCGAACACTTGGCGAACTGAAGGAATCATTAGCTGATGCAGGAGCCTTTCTCTTCGATGATTTCCTGGTTCGCTTGGAGCCCAGTGGTAAAGCATCTGATATCACACTGGGTGTTGCGCCACCGATGCTGATTGGACCTGCAGTGGCACTTCGGTTGGGGTAACCAAACGCGTAACTCGCGGAGGGTATCATCGAGTGCGAAAGCGCAGTGGAACGAGCGGCCCCACTCGACGACCCAGTATCAGCTGAATTTCCAGGCGAAGTTGCAGCAAGACTCGCAAGGTCAGAAGCAGGCGATGTCGTAGAGCCACTGAGCTTGAACTTGTTGGTTTGATCGGAGTATTGTTCACCTCTCTTCCTCCTAGGTGCCCGTGGCTTCGAGATTTTCGGTTTCGGAGGTGGAGGAGGCGCCTGACCGGGAAGAAAATAGGGAACTACAGGCGGTTGGGCGACTGTGGCTTGATATGTGCTGACGTTGGCACTGATCGACGGGGTCCACGAGAAACCAACAGCCTGGCGTATAAGCGGCGCGTTTTCAGGTGTGGGAGTTTCGGTGTCCTCGTTGTGGGACACAGGGACGACAACGTCGCCATCATCTGAAGTGGGTGTGAATGAACGCCTTTGTCGTTTCTGCAAGAAGGCGATACAAAGCAAACGTTTCAGCGACTGGCGAGCGACCGTACGGGAACGGGGGAGACTCACTGCGACAGGAGAAGACTCCCTACTGCTGCTCCTGGTCTCGACAAAGCACACATTGACAGGAGTGAATAGACGGATAATTGAAACACGTACGGAGATACGTTGCGCCTTCCTACTTCGAAACCGGCGCCGTTGTCGCTGTCCGCGTCCATTGCAGCCGCAGTTCAAGATGGAAGTAAGAGTTGGGCGTTGAGGAGGGTGCTATTTCAAATTGCGGTGAAGAGACAGAACGGCGAGGATACATTGCAACGTCGGTTTATCTGTCTCTTGGCTACTTGGTGGTATACAGCAAACATGCGCGCTTATATTTGGTTTACACGTAAACAAAAGTTGAACAATTGTAACACCCAGAACGAAAGCTAGCAGTTATACAACACGTTCACAGACCTGTCAAATCTTTGTTCTACAACATAGCCGCATCACTGAGTGGGGCCGTAGACACGCTCAGCATTGTCTATAAAAATCTTGTCCATTTCATCCTGGGACACTGCCAGCTCGCGGAGTGACCCCAAGACAAGCTTATACCAGTTCTCTGCCAGCGCAGGCGAACCATCGGCAAACGCAGGTGAAGATCCAAAAATGATCCTCTCAAATCCGAAGGCTTCCAGGACCGGGACAACTAATCGATTGTGAGCGAACCATCCCACCTTGTGGTCATTTTGACTCACTGAAAAGTTTGAGAATGTTTTTCAGTTCCTGTGCTGGTTTCTCTCCCAACTCGGTTGAAACCCACGCCGGAGGGAGAAGTTTTACGTATACATTCTCGAAGAGAGAAAGCGAGGATACCCGCTGTCGGTAGGTGGTATATGTCGGATGGTTCATCAGGGTGACGACCGGCGTGATTGAGTCAAGCGGGGGAGGTAACGTGTTGGCTGCACGACAAGTCAGTACAGGGGCGAGCGACGGTGGGTGTCACCTACTCAAGACGATTGGTGTGCGCTTCGTGTTGGTGTCTGATCTGATGGCCTTGGAGAGCAGGTTGAGGAGGCTGTCGTAAACTGATGGGTCGATGGCTATGATGCCGCCTTGGATGTCGAGATCTACGACCCGGCCGTGTTGTAAAGCCCAACGCAGATTCTTGACTGAGCTCTCTGCCTGCGCTTGGTCCTTGCTATCGTCCTCGGCCTCTGCGACCACAGGGGTCGCACCATCGTATGCCGCTGTGAGCGCAGATGCAGATAGGTGTGCAGGAACTTCGGTGGAGTCGAGGGCAAAGGGGGTCAGGACGGCAAGGACGGGTGCATCGACCGCGCCGGACTGCAATCTGTGATGTGATCAGGCGGTGTTTTTAACAGCGATTACGGATGAAAGCCTCACGACTGCAGGGAGGAGACGATCGCGCCGGCAGATTGCCCCCTGGGCGACAACACGATGGCTCGTTTTTCGTGGGTGGTTTTGAGATGGGCGTCAACGATGCCGGTTGGGGTGAGGAGACTCGGGGTGGGTGGGACTTGGAGGGGATACGTGTCTGACGTGCCGGTGTCTGGAGGGCCAAAGGCAGACAAGGGCAGACGGGGGATCTCTTTGCCCTTGCGACGAGGGCCGGGTGTCATGGTGGTAGTAACAGTTCAAACTACTCTCACGCTACTACAATAATGTCATGTACCACCACCAGCGTTCAGTGGTCGCCGGAGCCACGGTTTTTGCGAGGCCCGCATCCATTCTGACCATCTCTGTGCCTGGTTTCGCGTCTTGGAGGGTTAGCTTGATTAGGGCCCGCTGCCGCTCGACTTACCACTTGGTCCCGTTCGTCGATCTCTGCAGCAAAAAAGTCGTCAAAGGCCTGCAGCGCATGTTCACGTTCCTCTCTCCGACCTTGTTCCCATCCGTCGTCAAATCCCTCCTGTCTCCCAATCTTCCGTCCCTGCTTGAGCCCCGTCTCCTGTCCCTCCCCAACCCCGTCCTCCCGCCCTTCCTCGTACCCGCTCCCGTACCCCTCTGCGCGTCCGGCATCGAATCCCTCTATCCGACCCGTCTTGAACCACCGGTGCATCCCGTATCGCAGCCCTTCCTCTCTCCCAACTTCCCGCGCCTGGACGCTCCTGAGCTCCATCTGGAACTTTCTCGCCGTGTCGCGTGCGCGTGCAGCACTTTCGTCCGCTTCGTTTCTCTGCTTCTCGAGCAGCGCAACGTCGGCCTGCAGTCGCTTGACGTCCCGCTCGAGTCTCTCGATCTGTAGCTTGTACCGTTTGATCTCTTCTGTTGCGCGCGTCGCTTCGAGCTCCACGACGTATTTGCTAGACTCGGCCTTGGAGACCCGAGCGCTCAATTCGTGTACCCTAGACTCTGCATGTTCAGCCCTCGACACAGCCTGATTCGCTCGACGGATCTCCCGATCCAGTCTGTCACCTGTTGATCGAAGCAGCGACTTGAGTTTGTGAGCCTGTTTCTCTTCCTCGGCTAGCACAAGTCCCAGGATGGACGATGCCCGTGGTTCTTTGCTGCGCGTGGTCGAAGAGGAGTGCCGTTGGCTCCGCGAGCGACTGCCCTCTGGGCTGTCAATGGCACTGATCACTGCGGGGTCCTTGAGGTAGCCAGTTAACGGCGAAGGCGCGGACGTTGCCTCCCGTATCTGCGCAATGATGTCAGTATGCTCGCGCAGGTCACTCCTTCTGCTTGGCTCAGGGTGTTGGTCGTCATTGGACAAGTCGGAAGCAAGGTGTTCATAGAACCGGGAGGCGCTCATAGGCTGGAGTGGTGGATACGATGGTGAGGGGGTGATATGCTTTGCGGCTGCGCAGCCGCTGCTTTTACCGCAAGGAGCGATGCAGGGCACTGCTGTGTGGCCCGTTTCGCCGACTGCGACTGCGATTGCGACTCGTGTGCGGCGCGTGTTGGGTGATCTCGCACGCAGGTCGAGTCTTCATATTACCTGTCAATATCATCCATCATCCATCGAACACGTCGTGCTCGTTTATTTACATCTTCTGCTCCGTGCTCATCCGGAAAAGGAAATAGATTCTCATCCATCGCTTCAGGCACTCCAGATAAAAACTTGGTCTCGTGCTTGATATCCATCTCTCTTGCAGTCATGTCGATGAAAGCAGTATGTCTCCTCGTCCTTCTTTCCTTCATCCCTAAACTTTTCACTAGGTTGTCAAATGTGGGTACCACCCACACACCCGATCCCCGTATGACTGAAATCCGTGGGTAATAGCCGTCATCTCCGGCGACACCCTCGTCCTGCGTGGCTCTCCCGGTCCGCAGGGACAACCTCCAAAAGAAAGGTATTGGGTGTTCCCATACGCACACCACGTCATGACACGTTGTCAGGATCCTTCATCTCGCAGACGTGACTGCTCCAAGGGTGGGTAATGCTTCGAGGGAAGACGAGGTAAGCCCGTCGCTATGCATCTACCCCTTTCTTGCGCTGAATCCTTCCACTCTAGCCATGGGCATTCGAGTCTCGTGACTTCTTACGTGCCATGACGGTCGGCAAGCCCATCTCTTTTACATCAACACACAGCTTGCCTCCCAATGACGACATCCCGCGCGATATCGGGACTGCTGAAATCGGTGGCCTCGACGTCACTTCGGAGCTACTGAAGAATGGATGGGCCAAAGTCAAGGATCTAAAGCGCGACCCGACCGATGATGACACTCGGAAGCGTGAACTCGAGGCCGAAGCCAAGGCAGCGGGATTGGGTGTTTGGAATCCCCATGGCCCTCAGGTGTGCTCCAGATCCCCGGGCCGCCTTGTTTTCACTAACGATGTTTGGCACGTGCCCAGGCTCGTGTCGTGCATCACACGATGCCCCAAGACTCTCAGGCATTCGTTTCAGGGTGGAAGGGGAAATCAATCGATGGCATGTTTTCGCAACACGGTACTCTGATCATGGACTGATCGTTGTCGATGTAGCCCTGGTCGAGCAAGTTCGAGATGGATCAACTCTTCGTGTACGACTCTTCATGCCCGATGGAGAACATCAATTGATAAATATCGCGCTTGCTGGTGTTCGTTGTGCGAGAACATCGTCGAAGCCTGACGAATCTTCAGAACCGTGGGCAGAAGAGGTGCGTTCTCCAGTGTATATGCTGAGCGCAAGATCCAAGTCCGTTTAGGCCAAGTTTTTCACCGAATCGCGATTGCTCCAACGTGCCGTTCGTGTGGTGATCTTGTCACTGCCAAGCTCTCCAGCTACCCCTTTCCAAACGGGTACAAGCGCGCCACCTCCACCTGCCTCGATCTTTATTGGCTCAGGCGAGTTACTCTTCTCCCTGGTGCCCTATCAGAGCCCTGAATGAAGATCGCGTAGTTATCCACCCTGCGGGGAATGTCGCGGAACACTTGGTCGCCGCTGGCCTAGCCCGCATCGTCGATTGGCATGCAGGTATGCTCGCGAGTGGGGGTGCGATGGAACGCCTTCGGACTGCCGAAAAAGTTGCCAAGGAGAAACGTGCATGTCTCTATGCTGGTGTTCCGACATTGTCTGCCACCCCTTCGACAAAGGCTAATGACAGTGCTATCGGGAATTCGCGATCGTTCGAAGGTGTTGTCATTCGTGTATGGAGCGGCGACCAAATATCGGTGGCTGAGAAAGAGAGCGGAAAAGAACGTCGGTTGCATTTGAGTTCCACTAGGGGACCAAAGTAAGATCTGATCCTTCTCGCGCACCCAGTACGTTTGACCAAGAGGTTCTCAGACTTTCAGATCCTAAACAAGCGTTCTATGCTCAAGAGGCCCGAGAATTTCTGCGAAAGAGATTGATCGGCAAAAATGTCAGGCTAACTGTTGACTTCATCCGTCCCCGCGAAGGCGAATTCGATGAGCGAGAATGCGCCACCGTCCGATATGGTGGACAAAACTCGTATGGCAATCGTTACGACGAGGGGATCGTGTACTCACATGATTTACTACTCAGGAATATCGCTGAACAACTGATCGAGAAGGGCCTCGCGAGTGTTGTTCGCCATCGCAGGGATGATGAAGACAGATCACCAGACTATGACAAACTCATGGCAGCTGAACAAGCGTACGTTGACAATACTATCCCGCTAAACTTAGTAAACTCGTCTTGCAGTGCATTAACAGAAACTCGTGGGATCCACTCTGGCAAAGAGCAACCGCCACCTAAACAGCCCCTTAATCTATCTGAGGTAGGTTGCTCGATGACCAAGCACATTGTAGCTTCGTTCGAACTTGCAGTCTAGACTGCAGTGCGCGCAAACTCATTCTTGAGTGGCTTCAAGCGGCAGGGTAAGATACCTGCAATTATTGACTATGTTGCCTCTGGATCACGGTTCAAGTACAAATTCCTCTGTCATTGCTCCCACTTGTGGCTGATACCTGTCGATAGGTTGTTCATCCCCAAGGATAACCAAACCCTGACCCTGGTACTCAGCGGTACTTTATTCAGTCACTGTCCCTCAATCCATACCTCACCTCTTGTAAGGTGTCAGGACGCCACGCACAGCTCGCAATGCATCAGAAAAGAGTGAGCCGTTTGGTTCTGAAGCTGCAGAGTTTTCAACAAGGCGATATATGCAACGTGACGTCGAGTTTGAGGTCGAATCGACCGACAAGTCTGGTGGCTTTATTGGAACTTTGTGGTTGAAAAATGAAAATGCTGCTATTTCGCTTCTTCGAGAAGGCTATGCATTTGTGCACGCATTCTCTGCGGATGGTCTATCATGGGCGAAGCAGATATACGAAGCCGAAGTCTGTATTATTATCTCTCTTTGCCCACTAACGCTGATGCACGAATGCTAGGCCGAAGCCAAGCAAGCCCGACGCAACGTGAGTTCGAACCGGCATATGCAAAGACTTGCATTAATCAAGGTTCCTGTAGGTGTGGAAAGACTACGATGAGGAGGCCGAGAAAGCTGCACAGGCACCTGTGGAGGACGTTTCTGCGCCACTGAAGCCGGACTACATCGATGTCATCATTAGTGACGTACGAACAAAGAGTGGCCTCAACTTCTCTGTCCAGGTATTAAATACCGAAGGTTGGTCTACTATTGCATTCTGCTAGCTGGTCCGCTCAGTGGTAATCCAATCTACAGGCATAGCCTCCCTGGAGAAGTTGATGGGTGATTTTTCTTTGCATCACAAATCTGCGGCGGTACCTCCAACCTTCACGCCGACAAATGGAGATCTAGTCTCTGCAAAATTCTCTGATGGCTCATGGTACCGTGCCAAGATTCGCAGAGCGTCGCCTATCAAAAAAGAGGCTGAGGTCACCTTCATCGACTATGGTAATCAAGACACCGTTAAATTCTCAAATCTGCGGCCTCTTGATCCAAAATTCCGCTCACTTCCCGGTCAGGCTCAGGAAGCACGCCTCAGGTTTGTTCCTCTCTTCTCCTATTACATGCGTGTTGATCGGTTGCATAGTTTCGTCAAGTTGGTGAACCCTGACAGCGAATATTACCCTGAGGCGATCGATCGCTTCCGCTCCCTTTGTGAAGGACGTAAACTCATCGCTAACATCGACCAAAAGGAGGGAAACACTTTGCACCTCCGACTCATCGATCCCGCAGACCCAGCCTCCGCGCAGAATCCGCTTGCTTGCATCAACGCAGATCTGCTCCGTGAAGGTCTTGCTTCCATTGACCGAAAGAACTGCAAGTACCTTGGAGCGTATGCACACGTGGTCAAGCACCTGAAAGACTGCGTCGCAGCCGGCAAACGGGAACGCTTGGGGATGTTTGAGTTTGGGGACATTGAGGAGGATGAGTAGGCGATGGCGGTGTTGAGATGCGTTTTTAAAGTGCATCCAGGGATCTTGATCTAATCTGCAACATCACGCTCAATCTTTTTGATGTGTTACCAAACAACAGCTGTGTCACAACTTTTCGAATTTCGCGGTCTAAGTTGTGAAAGCGTGTGGGGCGAGGAACATCTGCGACAGAGACCTGATTGGCAGTGGTCTGTTGGAGTACAGGATTCCAACTTTTGCCGCGCCCATCTCCTCACTGATGGTCATTCGACTTGAACTACTACTCGCTGCACGCCCCCTTTCTTACCTTTACCCAGGAGCAGGAATCAAGTTTTTCATATACGCAGCGAAGCGCCGTGACGAACTGTACCCCGATGGATTCAATTTTATCCCAAAGCAAGTCTGTTCCTTCAAATCTAGCCACTGGCAGGCGGCATCGAGTGTCGATTTCGGGTTCAGGGAGCTACCAAAGCCACCTTTCCAGTCTTGGGTACCTACACCGCGTCCGCACCACCTCTGAACAGATATCGCTGGTTTCTGTAGACTCGGAGAAGGACTACTTACATATATTAGAGGGCGGTCTAGCTGAGCAAAGGCCCCGTGTGGGGCGACTTTGTTTGCTGAGACAGTTCGCCACAGATCCCGCGACCTTTCTGTCAGACGACCTCCGACGGCTACGCAGTGGGCATGTCTGGCGGCCACGCACCCTCCTCGCACTGTATTGCTGCCTCTGCGTACTTTTCTTGACCATCAAGATCCATGCCTTTTCTCGGCAAGCGCTTCAGGTTGCCCGACCCCAGCATGACCAGCCCTGGGGGCCAGCCCCCAACCTTGCTGAAGCTGATATCTTGCCACCATTGATGAATGTCACGTTATCCCAACGCCTATCGGTTGCCTTTAGGCAACTTCCGCCCCAAGCGCATTTAGAGACATTTGTCGTGCAAGCCCATCCAGGCTATGAATCCGACCTCACCGCCTGTCTTTGGATCGAGGACGCTCGAATCGAGGAAGCGCTCATATCCGCCACCGCATGGTCAGGACCCGTATCTCTCGTCGTCGTCACCACGAAGGTACCCAACTCGGCTGGATACAAACTCTTGCTCGATCATCTCGCAACGAAGTACGGGTCCGCCAACGCTTGCGTACACGTACTGCGCGTGTCTTCGGTCGCGGGCGGATCCTCGAATGCGTACCTGAACATGGCCAGATTCTTTGCGCGCACGTCTCGGGTGGTCTTATTCCCCGATGGCATTCCCAGGTCCGCACTCTCGGACCACGCGCGCTGGCGAGACAAGCTGCCCATCGACACGCGCCATCCGGTCCTCTTGAGCAATGTGACGAACCGGGCGTTTTCGCCGAGGCTGCTCGCACCCGTCGTGCTCCCGAGGGACCACCTGGTGTGGTGCACAGAACGGTTTTACATGTTCGGATCACGCGTTCTAGACTGGGAAGACTGTCTTTGGAAATTGTGGCTTGAAAGCACTGGAGAAGCATCGTCGATCGCTGTGCCTCGTTTCTTGGACGGGTCCAAGAACGCGACCGCGCTTTCGGTGTCGCCTTTTGCGGTGCGTTCTTCGCATTCTCTTGGATGGCGTCATCGAGTATCTGCTGCCTGTAGATGAAGATTCGCCTCCGCTGGTCCACTAAATACAGGTCGGAGGCATGCGCGTTCACCCTCAAAAGATCACAGGGACTCGAATTGTTGTCAAAGACCGAAAAAAGGAACATGCAATGGAGGAAGAAATTCTGTCGCGAGGTAAGTGGGCCATGTCGTTGTGCTTGAGATCTGAATCCTCTTCGTCCCGCCAGACTGTCGGACTTGGTGCGCTGGACGTTCCTTGAGTTTCCATCAACGCAACGCATCGCTAAACCCCATCGATTCATTTTGTCCATTTTGTTTTCCGGCGGGGCTATTGTCTACAACGAGCATGCCAGTCACGAATTCGCAATTTTTTGAGCTTCTACTTCCTCGTCATCCACGTCCATAGCCGCTTCGTTACTCTCCTCTCCCTCGTCTTGATAGGTTTCCCAAATCAAGTCTAGCTCTGGCCCTTGGATCACCCTCTCGAGGAGAGCTCTGGCTAGATCTGCACGCCCATTATTAGCGACTTAACTCGATGCACAACCAAGCACAGACCTGCGACTCCCACCAGACGTTGTCTATTCGTTTCATCCAGCCAATAAGGGGGGTTCGCGTAACTGAGACGGCCGAATGTCAGTATAAAGCGATGTATGAGTCCTTGGTATGTCTTTGCTGATGCCACGCGCAAAAGACGTTCGCGCAGGTCGAGCGTCGCATCTTCACCTATGACCAGATGATGAAGCAGTAACGTTGCGTGATTGATGATGTGTGTCGTTCTGCGCTCCTGGAATCAGCTAAAAAGGTCTCGAGTTCAGAAGCGCGATTACCTCGTAGCAGCTTGAGGATCGTTGAAGATCACCCCATTCTCATCCCAAATCGGTGCGAGCAGACGACAGAGGTAGAGGACTATCGACGGGATTAACTCTTGGGATTCGACCAGTAGCGTATATGCGTCAGGGTGTGCGTTGGAGAACATCCCAAAGAACATGATGATGCGACTCTTTAGTTCATCCGCCTGTGATAACGACCGCAAATGAGAAAGAAAAAGTGGTAAAGAAAAACCCAAAACGGGAGCACCTCGGGTCCTTGGCGGTCGGTATCGGTCAGCAGGGAACATGCGAGACCGATTTGCGGATGGTCCGCGTGTTCGCCGTTGTTTTCCGTCCGCTCGCCTACGGGATGTGAGAGCAATGAACGAAATAGATTCCGTCCTGAAATCATGTTGACTGGGAGGCTGCTAAAATTGCATGAATCATACTTGTCGACAGCCATAGGAGTATCCGCATGCTCTCTATAAGGAACCACAGTGGACGGCGGGGATGGAGCAACGTCGTGAACAACGATGGCGTGCTCGGACACGCACTCAAGCTGGATTCGCGGTCAGCAAGTGCGTACGGTGTTTCGTAAAAAGCTCGCCTGTCTTCGAGGTCGTCGGGAATCCACCAAACGAGCGCCTCATAAAGAGATAATGCTTCTTTTCCAAGCGAGCACAGCTCAGGAGACTCGTTTCCAGTCGTAACATCAAGTTCCCGGAGCTGGTCTTGGATGATATTATGCAGAACCCCCAGCAATTGCGGTGTCTCGTCGTGGTCTGGAACACGTTGCGATAACAGAAGAGCATGGATCGACGGCAACATATATGTAAGGTTGCTAAGTAGGTTCAGAACGGCGGTCAGAGGGGAGATCTGCAGCGGCTGAGCGACGACCAAACATGCCAGAAGAGGGGAGCAAACCAAATTGTTCTTTGCTAGTAACTCGGTGATCTCACATAGTGCACAACAAATAATCCGGGCCAAATGGTCAAAATCCCCATCAGGATGAGCGGGAATGCCCCCGAGGATATCAAATATTCGGATTAGCACAGCACCATAGGATTGGCCTTGACCTGTGTCTGCTGGAAATGCACATACAAGTAGCTGCAAAGTCGGGACATTTGATCCCTGCAGTGTGTGCGTCAGCATGATATCATGAAGCTATGAAACGTTAGCCTCGAAAAAGGAATCAAACAGCGGGAAACACCAACGAGAACGTTCCAACTCGGAAGGGACAGGACAGCGGCATTTTCTTGGGAAGAGAGTGTCATGACTGGAGTCCCTTCGTCCACTATATGGACATCATTGATGTCAACGTCGACAGGAGGAATAAAATCCTCTACGAGACCCCCGTCATCCATTTGAGTGCCAAACAAGTCGGGTTGAGAAATTTGACTACTTGACCCCTGAGGTACTGGAGTAGCACTTGGAACAACAGGGGACACGTTCTGGGAAATGTTATGTCCACCTATCACAGGCGAACCAATAGAACTCACAGAGGCACTGAATGGGGTGGTCTCATTTCCTTTACGTCCCACCATGAACTGTGAACGCGGAGGGCCGGTCTGAAATCCTGACGGGAGATCTCTCATCTCTAGCGAAGTGGTTTTCTTTGGCTTGTCGAAGTCTGATATAGCACCAAAGCGAGGGCGACGAGGGGTTTCTGGCGCTAGCCGAGAAGGGCCAGCAGAGCCCCATTGGCCTGATCTCTGCCTCTGAGAGGGTAAAGGTTCCGCGATTTTCGAAAGAACGTTCTTGGGCGACGAAACTACAGCGTGTTTCCGCGAAGAAGTCTCCAACTCATGGCGCTGGGAAACATTTGATCAGTTGTCCAAGGATATATAAGTTCCTTACTCTGAAGGTTAATTCTGTTTTCAGTCGTTCCTTGTCCACTTCGTATTGTTTCTGCAACAGAACGTGCTTCGCATCAGCCTCATCCTTCGCAGACTTGAGCTTTGCGAGCTGAGCTAAATGCTCTTGGGCTGTCTGCACAAACGGGACATTCATTATGAAGCACCCCCACATAAAATAACGTGTCGTGTACCTTTTCCAGACGCTTCCTGAGAATAGTCACCTCTCCCTCCTTGGCAAACTTCGCCTCCACGGCAGACTCCATTTCAACGTGAATCACTTGTTTCTCTTTTCGAAGCTGTAAGAAACGGTTTTAATCCACGCACAACCCACCCACGCGCTGCACGAATACCACACCTCTTCTATTTGTTGAAGTAACTGTTCAACATAGCTGCCGAAGACCGTCGTAGACGGAATCCTATTGACTCGTTGGGGAGGACCTGACTGCGGCCGAGAAACTTCTTGCGATGACACAGGTGACTGAGAGATCCCTGTGCCACGCGCAGCAGAGGACGGGCGTGAAGCAACTTGAGTTGCTCTCACAAGACCCGCCACGGATATACTGCGCGTGTGAGACGCAGAACCTCGGGATAAAGGAGCGGGTCTGGGACCAGACCCTGCATGCGCGACGACGTTCGGTCCTGGGGCAAAGCCTGATCGACTAGGAGGCCCTGACGGACGCCTTTGCTTATCCTGGAGGCCGTAGGTACCATCTTGCCGAATGGAGACGTCTGGAAGGTCGTCGATGTCTTCCAAAGTGTCCGTGCGGTGAAGCGTTTTGCTGACCGGCTGAGGTTGCCATGAACCCGTCGTCTTTTGACGCTTGGTTGGGGGCCCAACACTTTGTTGAGTTTGGGTGTTGGTAGTACGCTTGAATTTGGATTCCTCCTCATCAAGAACAGCGAGCGTCTTGTCATCGAGCACCAAATCGTCCGAGAAGTAATTGTCATCAGAATCGTTCATGAAAACACCGCGATGGCCCGGGGGTTCGCAAGGTTGGAGAGACAGAGTCCGGGTATGTATCCGAGTCGGAGAATGCAGGTTCTGAACTCGGATTCTTCAATTTTGTCAACAATTGGGTAGGGTGATTTAGACAAGTTGGTAATCCCGGGGTACGTGTCGTTGTAACTTGGACTTTTAAAGGAAGAAATGAGTCTAAGGGCCGAAGATCTTTGATAATATATCATCACTTGAGGACACGGTGACCACCATCGAAAGTTCAATCTCCACAAAGATACCCGCGTCAGAGTCGATAGAAGATTATTCATTTAGAGTTACTAGTACTAGTTACTTATCGAGCCCAATCAATAATAGTTGATTCACACATCAATGTATGCATCGAGTTAGACCGGAACATTAACTGTCCATCGTAGGGAAAGGAGCGGCCAGACAAGTCGTCAAAGGTGGTGTACCACCGCTTTCATCAACCAACCGGTATGTACCGCGTTGGGAACCTCCAAGCTTCATGTCCAGTTGTAGGGTGCTGATTTGGAAAACAACGCACTGCAACCTGTAAGGACCCGCTTAACTCACTGGTGCTCACTGGGATGTTGGCACCTATGCTTTGGGGAGGGAGACTCGAGGGAGGTTAAAGGAAGGGATCATACTGCAGAATTTGGCGTCTAG
>JBBPQL010000774.1:0-17481 GCA_038092515.1 Boletus subparvulus | reverse complement strand
CTTTCCGACCAAGTTGGAGCTGCGGACAAGGATTTTCTAGCCTCATCGCATGGTACGCCTGTTCCTTGTCATCATCGCCAATGCCCAGCCAACAATAAGGAAGATATCCTTCTATTTTGACCTATCCGATGGGTTCATAACCCGAGGGTTCAGGCAGCACCCCTGGATCCCTTAAGCGCGACCAAGCAATTTACTATCCCATCAGAGATTTGCCAGTCGAAAAATATAAGAAAGCCAATGGGCTACCGCCCTTCAGGAAAGTTGAACCACAATGGCTGCATGCAGTTCTTCTACTTACTTCGCGAACTAACCCTTCGTCGAGGAAACGGCTTTGCGTCCCTAGCCAAGGTCAGAAGCAGAAGTAGATCTCAGTGCGCTCGACAAACATTTATGTCACACACACTCGCCGCGATCAATGTGTTGCTGCGACCAAGAGTTTGACGAGATGTTTAAACAGCATTTCAAATGAAATCATTGCCATCGGTTAGGCACCGCTACTAGTAGTATGTGCGAGGTGGAAGGGATACTTACTTATTGCTTAGGAACGTCGACGCCAAGCTCGCAGACTTATCTATACTATCAGCCAGTGTTCTCCGCAGCTGGATGATGGTTTCCTTGCGCGCCAGCCTACTACAGTAGCGGAAATGACTGCCAAGACCACCTCGGCAACTGCTTCCAGAATGGTAGTAAGCCCACCTCGTCTGTACCTCAAAGGTAGCCGACCCAGACGTTTGGATCGCACCTTCGGGAACCTCCGGGGATCATGTTTGCTAACCCAAGCGACACCGTCGTGTCAAGAAATGATAAAATCAGGATTGGTGTTAAGGTCATTACCGGCGTGCTTTCACTTCCCCCGCGTGCTGGTACAGAATACTTTATTTTTTCATTGTGGATCTGATATTTGCCAGTAAAGCACGGATGCCTTATGGTACGTTCGGAGAGACTTGACTGTGTCCAGCCGATGAACATAGCACAATACTTTGGGTACGACGGAAGTTACCCCGTCTTGGACCATTCCCGACGATCTCCGCTCTAGTTCGGGGTAGTGGAGGAAGAAACAACTGACCTGCCTTGGCCGATCGTTCATCAGGGCTGCTATCAATTCACCAGCACATCTGCGGTTCGCATTCTTGTTACAGTCCGCCTGTCATACAGCAGTCGTACGAGTGGCCACGCGGCGGAATGGGTATGTTCCGTCAAATCACAGGTAGGTGAATTGATTAGCATCTCTTGGCCAATCGTTCATTGGAGCTGCTATCAATTCACCAACCCGCGGTTCGCACTATTGTCACGGTCCGCCTGTCAGACAACAGTCGTATAAGTGACCGTCTCCAAGATTCGAGAATATGTATGTTCCCATTAGGCCTCACCTCCATCTTGTTACACACGTCTTGAATCTTGATATACCTCTCTGTATACCTCTCCCCTGCATTCTCGTGCATTACCGTCTGTTGTCCCCGATCTATGTCCATTCTGATGCATATCCATCCCGGTTGTGTACGGAGTGGAACCCAACCTTGGGTACGACAACCATGAGCACAAGGCGGCTTCGAAAAGCATCCACTCACACGCCTCCAAGCTTGCGGGAACTAACGCCGCAGCTCGCCTCCAGCCAATCAACTCTTTTGTGCAGGTGGTAAAAGCACCCTTGGCTTTAAGGCGGTCCTATTCACGCGGTCGGGCTCCCATGTTAGTACCACGTACCCAGTTGTCAGCAAGCACCCTCGTGGGACGTGAGGAAGCTGTACTCGGACGGCGGAGAACGCAATCGGCGCCGACCTGGTGATTTTATCCATTTGTCGGAAGATATCGCGCAGCGAAGTAAAGCAGGAAATTAGGATGACATTGTTGCGAGCAAGTGAACAAGGCCAGTGGCGCTGAGTATCACAAGGTGATGGATACGACTTGCTCCATTTCCACCGCCTGTACGACCTAGCAGCAAGTAGTTATTCAGAGGTTGGCTGGCGGGATACGAGCCAAGTGCTAGTGAGCAGAACCTTCGTCTCCGAGTAAATGGATTTCGGGGTTGGGAGTGTGCCACCGAATGGTTCCTCGAGGCATGGCCAGTACAACATCACATGGCAGCACCGCGCGTAGCCATGGCCAATTGGTTCGCAACGTGTGATACGAGGTCATTGGCAAAGGTGCGCGTTAGCCGCGAATACCATGCTTGAATGGATCGAAAACCATCCTACGGGAATTTCTGGACGCATTTGTGAAGATCCGGTGGAGCCTTGGAATTCGATCGCAACGGCAGCTGATGCTGCTAATCGTACTAGACAGCAGGAAGGGGGTTGCGACTCATGTGACAATAGCATCTGTAGTCTCCCGACTCACCTTAGACTGTAGGCAAGCCAAACTTGAGCCAAAGGAAGATATGTGATCGCTCCTTCTTCCACTGTTAGTATCTGAGGGATCTGTCGATACTTCAATTGCGATCAAAAAGCTTATATGTACACACTTACCTTGTCACGGCGAATGGCAAAGAGGACTAACTGCAAAATAGTCCTCGGTATACATCATCAACTTTCTGGTGGTCATGGTGTTGAGGGGAAGACGAAAAGTACTTTCCCCACTTGGACCATAGAAAAGTTGCTTCACTCGCAAGCGCGGGGGGTAATGATACATGTAAACGCTGGTACATGTACGCACGGTCATCGCTCGGGTGATACAAACGGTAAATATGTAGCATTAGCAGGACAGAGTCGGTCCGATACAACTATATCGTGGACCCTACAATTGAATAGCGCCCCAGGAACCTACAACGTCAGACTGTAATCATATTCACCCTGTGCGCTCTGTGCGATCCACAAAACGACAGCAGAAAGCATGAGAGCGACGTTTTGGGATACGTTGGCGTAGCCATAGTAGGTAAATTGCTCTGGGTAGTCGGGAAGGATATATTTGAGGACGAGGAGAGACTGGCGACGAAGAGTGAGTCGGGAACTGGCATGATACAAAACAAGATTGACGCACCACGCTGCCCGCCAACCCACCAGCCATGAGTGCAAAGCCGACAAAAAGGAACAGCCTTGCTCTCCAGACGGCCTCCGGGGAGCCATAGTCATCACCTCTGATTCTGTCCTTGTCGATAAGGTTGATGACGAGCATGCCCAAGAGGGAGCATATTCCCGGGACCCAGTCTACGAATTGGACATGGACTGGCGGAGGGATCTGGGGATCGCCGTAGGGTGAGTGGGCGTGTGCGGAGAGGATGGCGGCGTCGAGGAATGTCCAGTTGGCGAGTGCAAACTAGCGAAATTTAATGAGCCATAGAACATGAGGATGAGATTGGACGTACGAGAGCACCTGCGAGGTAGATGCCGATTGTTCGCCTGTACCTTCCAAAGTTGAACTCGGGAAAAGGATTCAGACAGACTCTGCGGGGGTCGTAGTTTGAGCGCATGGCTTGGTGGAGACGAGGAAGAGCACGCTGCGGCTCTATTCTGGTAATTACATAAGCCACTGAGACAAAACTAATATTTTACTCCTTTCTCCACAGCGGGCCAATGCGAGTGATTGACATTCCCTCTTCCCCCGAGCCATCGAGCTCCCCAATGGCCAGGCGCACCCGCAGCGCCAGTCGCCAGCCCGGCCCATCCAAAAAACGACCCCGTTTGGCACCACCAGCGCGTGAGCCCTCCATCGTCGAGGTCATCGAGCTCACAGATTCGGACGACGACCTCCCTGCTCCCAAAAGGCCCCATCGCCAGCCAGGACCGTCGCAGCCAACACCTGCAACGGCGCCCAACTTTGGGAAACCCTCTGGGATACTCGCAGAGGCACCGCCACCGGCGCCCGGACCTTCACAGCATGTGATGCGTCGAGAGCAACAGGGTGACGGTGCGCCGCTGTTCTTACCGGCAAGTGGCGACGAGCAGCACGTGATTCGTCCATCACCGGTCCCTGTCGCTCAGGATGTCCCTGACGCAGCGCTGGCGCATCCGCCGCCCCCACCCCCTGAGCCAGCTGCTCCCCAGGCACCCGCCCCGGTCGATCCTACTGACGAATATATCGTCCGTGTGCTAGAAATCGTTCCCGATGTTCAGCCCACCCACGCCCTTGCCCTCATCGAACAATTCATGCAATCTCAGCCAGGCAACGTCGTCGAGTTCGTGTTACACGCCCTTTTCGAAAATCCATCCTATCCAAAAGTAGATCAAAAGGGTAAACATAAGCAGCATGAACCGGACGGTGATCCCATCGTCAGAGGCTCCCCCAGTCCAAAGGTGGACTATGCCAGCAAGGCACGAGTGTACAATTGTGGTCCACAGTATTTCGATTGTTCCCTGGTCAGCTATTCTGTGGAATTGCGATTACTGTTTTCTTACTGAAACTGTGGGTCTTTTAGGAACAGCTTATGACGGACTTTCCACGGATCCCGAAACCGTATATACGCTCACGGCTATTCGACAATCGGTTTTACGCGCCGACTTATCTGCTGCTCGCCGAGGAGCTCAAGAAAGAACCTCCTCCATTCAAATTAAAGTCAATCAACTCCGTTGTCGGTAAAGGGAAAGCGAGGCAAGATCCTGAATTCGACAAGGAACGAGAATGGTTACTGCTCAAAGTGGCCGAATTGGCTACCGAACAAGATGCAGCTTTCGCGGCTTCCGTCAACGAGCAAGAATACGAAGACAGTGGAGAAGGCATCGAGTGTGGATGCTGTTTTTCTGGGTATCCTTTTGTTTGTGCTCAATCTTGTTTCCGAGAGCCACAGCTGATTTTTCATCAGGACCAGATGATTCAGTGTCCCGAAGCTCATCTTTTCTGCAAATCCTGCATGACGACGTATGCTTCTAGCTTGCTCGGCGAGCATAATCCAAATATCGTCTGCATGGACCAATCAGGTTGTAAGCTTCCATTCCCCGAATCAGAACTCGGTCGATTCCTCTCTTCTAAACTCCTTGAACTGTACTATCGAGTCAAGCAGCGAAAAGAAATTGAGGCAGCTGGCTTAGAGAATCTAGAAGAGTGTCCGTTCTGCGAGTACAAATGTGTCATTGAGAACGAGATGGAGAAACTCTTTAGATGCGAAAACGCTGGATGTAACGCGATAACCTGTAGAATGTGTAAAAAGCCGGTAAGTACGTTTTGCCTTTGTTCTACGATTCGTATGCCCGATGTCAAGTTGTCGAGGCTGATTTGGGATTGTGTAGGATCATCTTCCAAAGACCTGCAAAGGTAAATTTGGACTTGAGCTATCCAGGCGGAGTCACTCATGTTGGATGCAGAAGCAGAAGAGGACAAACATCTAGATGCGCAACATATCATTGAGGAGGCTATGAGTAAGCCTAGTCCATTCCTGATCTATTCTATTCCAACGTCCCCCAACAGCCCAGGCACTCATGCGCAATTGTCCAAAATGCCAGAAATGTATGTCACCTCTTCAAGCGAATATACGTCATTCTAACTTGGTTCTCAGCATTCATCAAGGAAATGGGTGTAAGTGTCGATGGGTCGATTCATCACAATATCCAATCCGCTCAATAACTGGGCTGACGTCTGATAATGCGACAGTGCAACAAGATGACTTGTCCAAATTGTCATACCGTGTCGTGTTACATCTGTCGGAAGATTATTGTTGGATATGAACATTTTTCGAATGTGGGTAACCCTCTTTTCTGCAGGGATACCTCGAGAGTCAACGCATTCTCCCTATCAATGATTGCAATTCGACTGATGATCACCCACTCATTAGCCTCCTCCATACTCTGGCAAGGCAGACAAGTCGAAATGCAACCTTTGGGATCCAGTCGAGCAACGACACACGGAAGAGGTGAGTCGCACGGATGAAAATCCTCAATCCCCCCTCCTTTTTTTTTTTCGGTGCATCGCTCACGAACGCAACCTGCCAGGTATCCGAAGCGGCGAAACGCGCCCTCGCCGAACTCCGCAAGTCCCGCCCGGACGTGGACGAGTCGAGTCTCAAGGTGGACATCCCGGTCGCGCGAGCACCACCGCGTCCTGGGGTTGCGCCGCATCATGCTATGCTCGGGCTCAATGGTGGTGCGCCTTTGCCGCCCTATAGGGGTGGCGCTGCGGGAGCCTTAGCTGCGAGGGCGGGTATGATGGGCGGGGGTGCGGGCATGGGCATGGGTGCTATGGGCATGGGTGCTAGGATGGGTGTGCCCATGGGTATGGGTGGCCTTGGGAACCCATTCATATTTGGAGCAGGCCAGGCGCACCAGTTCATACCCCCCGCGCATGGCGCTCCATATCGACCTGGGATGGACCTAGCAGCACGCGCGCCTCAGGCTGCGATCCCAGTACCAGCGATGCCGCTGCAAATGGGAGCAGGACGACGAGCGCCGCCAGCACCGGTGCCAATACAAGCGCAGCCGCAGCCTGTCGTGGCTGCGGGCGGTGGAGGACGGCGGCGCAAAGGTCGGTAAGGGTCAGGATTTTCGTTTTCGTTTCTTGGGGTGTGCGTTTCTTCGTTCTCGTCTTGGAGCAGCGACGACAAATGTTGATCGTCGATGTGTACTATTGAAATTGCGATACCCTACATGCGGCGTCCTTTTTTCCCTAGCGTATATCGATCTATTTTGGCACTTGGTGGCGTGTCCTGGTGGCAGATAATGACGAGCCCGGATTATTGTATAGTAATAACATCTGGATGTCGATTCATTTCTTCTTGCAGTACCACGACGTATGTGTGAAAAAGAACGTGAAATACATTGACATTCTATTCTAAGATGAATCTACAAGTTGATGGGGTAACAACGCGATTTCCGCTCACTACAACCGCCTCCGTGTCCGATGTAAACCTTCAACGCACCCGATCAGCACGACGCCTCACACCCATCCACAACTCACCAGAGATTACCGTCGCCAACGCGCCTCGATCCCATCTAGTTCGTAGATCCGACCGGCTTGACCAAGAAGTCGTCCTTGGTCTTCTCCCCGCGGACGATCTGTCCGACGATCGCGTTGGCGATGTGGAAATCGAGGAACGGGATGTACGGGATTCCGGCCTTGTCGCAGTGTTTCTTGAGGTTATCTTTTTCGTCTATCCCGGTCACCTTGACGAAGAGGACGTCGGCGTGTTGGGCCGCGGACAAGTCTGCAAGGGAAGCGAGAAGAGGGGTGGGTGGACGTGAGTGAAATATAGGGACGGAAGGGAGGGTAGGACGTACCTGAAACACCATCACCGAAGAAAAACACAACCGGGCCTTGACCCTCGTGTGTTTGTCTGTACTCCCGATAAGGCAAGATCGCGTGCGACTTGTCATGACCGTATCCACTGCCACAGGTGATGTCAGAATGGACCCTGCACGTTCGTATCGTTGGATCAAACAGGGCTTCGGCTGCCCAAATGGAGACGAGGAAGGGTAAATAGAATAAAGGAACCGTACCTGTCGGGATGACGCCACGTGACGAACCATTTGCCCGTTGCGTCACGTCGGACGCCGTTTGAAACGATAGAGATGTCTTTGACGACGTCCTTGTCGGAGCCCTTGGCAAGCTCCGTCAGGACAGCTCGGATGAGTTCATCCATGCCACTATGAGAACAAGTCCGGCACATATTCCCCGCGGACATATTTCGTGTGAGAAAGAGAGTGGGCAAAAACAATGAGCATGAAACCATACCTGGATACGATGGTGAACGGGATATCGCTCTCATCGCAAAATTTCTTGAAATCAATAAAACCATCCGTAAAGTCCACAGGTCGGCGCCCGTCTACGGCTGTTAACGTTGATAATGAAACACGGAGGCGCGGGTGGATAAATTGATCAGTTGTAGAGTTGCAAAGAAAACGAGATGCAACGCGTCAATGTATACGCACCGCTGGGCGTCGTGAGATATGTCTTGCAATCTTCGAGCGAATGTCCATTGTCGGATACGCTCCCCAACATGAGCTCGAATGCATCCCTAGAGCACGACCGTGAGTGTGATGCAGCGTGAGAGCAACGAGCGTGCCGGTGACCGCGACTCGGTTCGGATCAGTGGGCCCATGCCTCACTTGTGGGTGGTTTCCCGTCCGCGCAAACCAGAACCACATCGCCGTAGCGGCCGTACACCACGTTCACGATCATTGTACTGCGGCGAATCCGAGGGGTGAGACACGTACTTGAACGATTTACCCCTCGTCTGTCCGCTCTTGTCAAACTCGAGAATCTCCTTGTTGAGCGCGACCCGCTGAAGCACTCCCATTCCATAATTGTCCGTGACGTCTGTAGAGGATCATATTTTTCTCTTTCTCAGCACTGTGCGTAGTTGGTCATCCGAGGAGGAAGCGTACAATCGTTGGAGTCGCACGTCGTGATCGTGCCATCCCTGAAATTTTCAAGTTGCCTGGGTGTACGAGCGTGAGGGCTCGAGATCGTACCAGTCGCTCAGCACGACAAATTTCTTGTCAAAGTAAAAGGGTTGTGTCTGCTGGCCACCTGACATCGTTTACAAAGTCCAAGTAGTAATACCTCGCTTGGCCGTGGTTTAAGTCAAGGATCGGGGGGGAAACGAGTGTATGTGCAGAGCGTTTCGCTCAGCTGGGGGTGGAGTTTCACTGGGAACGTTTGTGGAGCCACTGCCATCGGGAATCATGATCCCACCTTATCGCTTCAAGATCATGACGCGAGATGCAAAAAATGCACTTGTCATTTAGCGTATGTGTAAAGATAAATCTAAGAATATACGTATAAAGCTATGTGTGATAATAAGTTATGTGCAAAGCGAAGCCAAGTATTAACATTAAGGAGTGTCGAGGAGCACGTATGCTAAGCTACAATGGATATGTTCTAATCAGCCAACGAAATTTCTATGTCATCAAATGCATATCAAACGGAAAAGGGTCTACCGTTGATCTACCAGTCCAATTCAGCAGGGAAGAACTTAGCAATTAGGTTCTCGTAGTACGGGCGTAGCTCTTCGGCGTTAACGAGTTTGTCACATTTGGAGTAAAGATCATATGGGTTGAATGCGCGCACTGCCTCGAGTGCCTTGGCATCTTTGGCATTTGTCAGATGCATGTAAGCACCTTCTCGATGCCATCTGACAATGTGCCAGTCAGATAAGGAAACGAAGGACAGTTTATGCGACGTACGGGTAGAAACTGTGATATCGGATCATTGCCAAGGCTTCCTCGGGGAGAGTGCACTGATCCTTTACCACGTGATACAGGTACTGTTGAGCCACGGTGTCAGATGGTCTTTTATCGCTTAATAATTAGTGACCCACTTCGTCATGACCCCATGATATCATCACGTTGTCGAGCCCACAGTGAGCCTCGTAGATACCATATTTGGTGGAGTAGACTGCGTCGTACGTGTCAGGATTCCCCGCGAACGTCTCCGGGTAAATGTTCTTGTCTGAGAAAGCACATCCAACTACAAATGTGTCCTGGGAAGGCAAGATCAGTGCCGAGAATTTTCTCAGTTGGACCAATTTACCCCGACGACATCCCATTGACCCTCGCTATCAAAGAAATACAGGAGCTTGCCGAGGTCATGGATAAGGCCAGTGACCTGCATCCACTCAGGCTTGCCATCACGTCGGATCGCCTCTGCTGTTTGAAGGAGATGATCTATTTGAGACAAATCGGTCTGCAATGCACGTGAGCGTAGATCACGAAACGCTCGAAGATGAACTTACATCAGGATCGGAGTCATCCACGAGGGTGTTGAGCATTTCCATAGCTTGCCAGATACCCATACGGGCACGCTTGCGGCTCTTGAAATCCACACGGGCCGTGATATTGAATGCTACCGTTTGCTTCTCTGCATTGATATTCAGATCATGATGGCCTCGTAGAGGAGCAATACCAACCATGCTGCTCTTTATAAAATGCCTTGACGCGCTCGCAAGCAGTGTCATACTGCCTAAACGAGTTCTTGTCCTTCACTGGGACGAACTCGGGCTCTTCGTCCCAAAGCCCGCCTTTGAGGACATTGACTGATAAGGCCGATAAGGCCGAAGGGACTAGATAAGCAATGAGGCATAATGAGTGCAATCTTGACCCACCATGATCAACGGCATCGGAGACCTCGTCGAGGACATTCCCTGAACGGTTCAAAGCTGGCATAGTGAGCTGAGTATGTCGAGGATGCAAAGGACTATTGGTGAAGGGATGACACGGAGGTTGGATGGCGAACGGAGCACTCACCCAATGTATTTTATACCCGGGACGGGATGGAACGAAAGCCCCTGGAGCTCATAACGCAAGTACGATCCAATATCCGAAGCACGACATCATGCAATCAGGTTCCGGAGCTTCACATTGCGACGGAACCGCCTCGTTTGGGTGACCCTGTTTGGAAGCTCTGACGCGCTGACGACGTTGTTATCGCGTGTAATAATTTGCCACATTTGGGAGTCGACACTTTTCGTTCTCCGAGTCACTGACAACAGGCCCAGGAAGCCTGCGAGAGGCCCTCCAAAT
This sequence comes from Boletus subparvulus, assembly GCA_038092515.1. Classification (NCBI taxonomy): domain Eukaryota; kingdom Fungi; phylum Basidiomycota; class Agaricomycetes; order Boletales; family Boletaceae; genus Boletus; species Boletus subparvulus. The sequence continues at coordinate 7,099 of JBBPQL010000774.1, read as the reverse complement.
CCAAGATCTGATGGGTGTTGGTAATCATGACTCACTTGTGAGCGAATAAGTACTCCGTGTCATGCGGGCTAATTCTATTCAGGCAAGTCATGTGTGTCCCCCCGGTTCGAAAAAGATACCGTGGTCCCCCAATGTCGAAGTTGGAGCCAGGTTCAGCGGGGTTTGTGAACAAAACAACGACGGCTCATTGAATTGCGCAGCAGGCTAACGTGGCAACATCCTTCCGAATCCGAGTTGCACGGTGGGAACATTATGAGGAAGCCTCAGCTGGCTGTCGTTCGTGTGAACAACCAGCTTTCCGATGGCAATGCATGGCTCAATTCACCACGCGGAAGACTTATGAAATTTACGTTGGTAACGTTGGAGCAGCCTTTTAAGCGTCCCCATCGGATGGACAGGCACAGCCAGGCACTTGCAATGACGGTATGTGTAACGTTATCGCTTGACGACTCGACCAAGGTGGTTTGAGAGCTGAGATGGACGGGTATAGCACAAAAGGAAATTAAGGGACGTACCAGCACTAAAAACCGAGGTTGAGGGCACCTGCATGCCCCACCACACTTTTCTTTCCAATGATTTATGTAAATCTAGGGAACATATCGATAAGAGATATGCTCTGAAAGGCAGCCAAAGGCCAATTCAATCGGAAAGCCAATATTGCCGGGCCAGCGACCGCGAGAGCACTCGACAAGCGGCGGCCGTCTGGCGTGGGCACAAGCCATGTATGATGTCTGGGTCGTTTCCGATGTTTCGTCGACCCGCATGCAGGGTGTCTCCTGTGATCGCGTACATCCATGCAACGGCCCCGAACGGGTCGTAACTGTAGCGGACAATCGTGGTAAGCTCACGTGGTCCTGGTCCGGACCTAGGGTGGGAACCGGATTATGACATGGCAGAGACTTCACACTGGCAAGCTGGCAAGGTATTTGCGACCCTCCACACCTCAGGCCTCAGGGGTGGTCAAATGCGATGAATGAGGTCCGGGCGCTTGGCTCGGAGAAGCCTCGCCGAGGGTCTTGTCCGACTTCGACTCCTCACAGCTCCTCACCTCACCGCCATCTGTGCCGTAAATCGATCTCGCAGCGCATGCTCAGTGGCGCCATGTAATATCGAATTGATATTGATCTAGTGATAGATAATAGATATCTCTGCCACACTTCATGAAATTCGGGTGGATATGAAACCGGTTCTAGGTGGGAAAAGGCTGAAACTGGTTCCGAAACGATTCACACAGACTTTGAGCATCCCTACCACCGAGTGCACCAGCTAGTCAGTCAGTCACCATCTCATTTGTTGGGGTTAGGGACCGGCCAGTTATCAAAACCAAGATCAACGCCTGGCCTAATTTTAGCTCGACCGGTGTTTTGAAAGGGAGCATCACTTACCCCAGGGAGGTGTGATCAATCGCTTCTGCTTTCCACTGGCTGCCACACCATCAAGCTTGGCCACGTCATTGGTGGTTAATTTGTTGTATGCAGCAAGAGCGCCTGTAAAGTTTGCTTCGATGCGGGCAGGGGTGACCGACTTTGGGAGCACGACAACATCTTTTGCAACTAGTATGAAATCGCACTCGTGATCAGGACAAGTGTCACGGTGAGAATGGCCAGATGGAGCCTTACGGAGATAACCTAACAGGACATCAGCTGTCTCCAAACCATACTTGCGCGCAATCTCCGTGGCTACTTCATCAGTAAACAGGGGTGAGTTCGTTGAGCCAAGAGGCGAGTATGCCTGCGGAACAATCATCTTGGATGTCAAGTAGTTCAGAAGTTGGAATTGAGGGTTGTACAGGTGAAGCTCCAGCTGGTCAAAACAATTGAGTTCGCCAAGAATCCCGAGATCATGAAGTAGATCAACAACAAACCTGATCGACAACCGGGATGATCTCTGCAGTTGGGAGAATTTTCTCGAGCATCATTTGCGAAAAGTTTGATACACCAATGGACCTCACTTTTCCTGTGATGTTCTTTAACTTAGATTCCACGTGTTTACAAGCCGGTCCAGGCCCTTCGCCTCACCATTCTTGACCAGCGCTTCCATATCTTTCCAAGTTTCTTTTAGGTCCCTTGATTCATCGACGTCACGACTCCCATTGGGACGTGTCGGGAACACTGCGTGATTCCCATTTGGATTTAATGCTACTGGCCAGTGGATGAGGTATACTTGAGGCGGTAGAGGGTCACTACACAAACGGAAACATGGACTGGGACTGGGCGCACAGTCGAGGTAATCCGTCCCGAGATTCGCAAGTGTCTGATCAAGACACTCCTCCACTCGCGTATGGTAAGTGCACCACAGTTTACTGGTGATCTGCGGTGCAACGTTGGGAAAGTCTCAAAACTTGCTTAGGCGAGATTCGGTTTGTTACACACGTAGACTTCTTCTCTGGGAACGCCAGATGCTTTCAAGCCTTGACCGACTTCCTTCTCGTTTTCGTACGCCCTGCACCGTCAAGATCCGTCAGTTAAGCAGAGGATCCCAGGGACCAAACGTAACCCACCAAGCGCAGTCAAGGTGTCGGTACCCGGCTCTGAGTGCCGTTTCCACAGCGAGCGCAGCCTCGTTGGGTTTGGACCGCCAAGTCCCTACGATGCACGGCATTCAGAAAACAATTTTCTTCGTCATCGCAAGTCGTGCTCACCAAGACCCACGGCTGGGATGGACTTGCCGTTGTTCAGCTTGATAAAATGGGAAGACATGAGTGGGGAATGCTCGAAGGAGTGCCGCAGTGCGTGGGGCTCTCCCTCGTCCTTTTCACGCTGGATCTTAGATATTGACGGACCGGACGGACCGAGTCGACGACCAGCTGTCGCATCGGGGATATTTTAAGAGGAACCTCCGGTGTCCAGATTTGTTTATGCCCCGGTGGCAGGTGGGCCTCAGGATTTGCAGCGGCAGGTGACTTTGAGAATCTCGACACTTTGCCAGTGTTTTTTTTTTTTTTGCTTTGAGTGACTGGCCACTCGGATTTAGTTCCACGTATCCGCGCCTTGTCAGTGTGCGAACTCAGAACTAGTGGAGCAGGTTTGTGATATGATAGAACCTGAGGGGGATGTTTCAAGTTGGCGCCGCTGTCATCCCGGGCCGCAGGTTGTACAGTGTCTCGAAAAGGAAATGCACAGCATTACATAACTGCGTTCATCGCCCGAGATATGGGCAATGAAAGTAGTTATGTAATGCTGTGCATTTCCTTTTCGAGACACTTCTATCAGTAGCCGCACCCAACAGGTGGCGAGCGATGTCCTAGCGCGTACCACCACGGCACGCAATTCCCAGAGCGCTGATTTAAGTGAGGGCTCCCTTGGATTCTTTCGTGCCGCTCGTCCGGGGCTTGCTAAATTGAACGTTGAAAATGAAGGGGGAAACACTGGCATGGGTCAAACTACTGTAACATCGAGTACAACAGATTGGCGAAATAATCGATAGCCAAAAAATGTCCAGATGCGAGTCCATATAATATAATATATAGAAGGGTCGACACTACTCAACGTAACGGGAATATAGAAGAGTCCACGAAAGCAAGGTGATTGTCCACCAAGTCCGTGAAATAAGTTATGTGTTGTACATGCATCAGGTCATCCGAGTCATTGTTTCAACCGCTACATGAATCCGCATATGTGATCGTGAAGGCCGAACTAATGTTGCCAGAGTCACCAAAAACTGGAGAAAAGAAGGCACAAGGTTATTTGTTACCTCGGATTGGACCCAGTGAAAGAATTCACTTACGAACAATCTCCCACTGGTTAGAGGGTTGAGTGTCTGAGGGAACGATCACTTCGACCCATCCGGCACTCAAGGGGAAGCCTTGTGCAAGGGGAGTTGATTGAGTTTCACCGTTAATGCGCAGATAGATCTGGCCCTCTGAATCGGTGATCTCGGAGGGCGGGTTCGAGGGGTCCCAGGCGACGGTCTGAGTACAACCGATGTACCAGACGGTGTCGGCGGCCGGACTCCAGATTTGGGGCGACCAGACGTCCCGCGTGACTGGCGAGACGACGAGGGCAGCGACGAGAGAAAAGAGAGAGCATACGGATGCGAGGAGAAAGAAAAACATCGTGATGGTCGTGACGAAGAAAGGTGGGATGAGGAAGGGAATCGATAGAAAACGTGCGCTTTATAGAGGAGGGAGGTGACAGCCGAGTGATCCAGCCCGCACGCGTTTCGGATCGGGTTCATTCCTGTCCACCCAGAGTCCACCGCCATCGGGCTACGCTGCGGCTACCGCGACTTCCGGTGCATCGCTAACGACGTCCCTCAGACAGAAAAGATCTGTCGTTGACGTGGGCGATGGCGAAGACATGATCGACATAGCCTCCACATTGACCGTTAGCCGTCGGGCCCCGGACGAGGACACCGGGGACGAGGAACTCGGTGAATTAATCCACAAAATCACGATCTGGATCCCGGCTTGCTGTCTCGAAGTCTCAAGGCTGACTACGCTGATTTTTGAGCTCGTGCTGCATCAGCAAACCAGCCATAGTACGTTGTCCAGAGCTACATATATTTGTACAGTGCAACAGACTCTAGCTAGAGGAAGGTACCTACCAATGAAGTGAGCGGTTTCCCTCGTCAATTATCACTCGCATCCCCATCCGCAAACCTAGCCGAGGAGGGAAGAGGAAGGACCTCTCTCCATTTGGGACTTTTCGGCATCTTCTTTTACGAGATTCCCAGTTAGGATAGACTGGGTAGCCCACTGTGTCGGACAGTGTGTCCCAACCCCATTAAGTATATCTATGATATCTATGATTGTCGCCTTATCACACCTCAACTGATAATCTCACAGTAATGCATTGATTTAGTACGAGTACAGTTGAGAGAGTTGGTTACCACGTGCGAGAATAGCGTATGTTAGATTTTCTAAGCATATCAAAGCCACTGGGTCTTGTCCTCCACGAATCCCACGAAGACGATCTAATGCCTTTTGATAAAAAGGACCGTGAATGTTAGCCTCAAATGCGGTCTCGGGGCCCTTCCCAAGATTCATCAGAGCCCACCAAATAATCGTAACAGTAAAAGCAAGTAAAATGTCAAGGTTCGTACAGTTAGCTGGAATTAGCTTTCCGAGTTTTTGAGTGGGGCCCCAAACGACATCGAGAATGATCGTAACGACGGCAGGATGATTGAACACGCCGGTTACTTGTTCGTTGGTTTGAAGCTGCCGAAAATAACAATAAATTTTGGGCTAAACAATAAAATAAGATAAACCAAAGCACCGTGGTCGGAGCATCAGTAAAGACCCAATCATGACGAAGTAATTCATCGACAGCGTTTGTCCACATCTCACCGAGCGAGTGTTGATTCTCCGTAATCGACGGCCAAAGATTGTACTGAACCTTGACCAAAATTCGTGCCGCCACTTTGAAGGACTCCATGGCATCACCGAAAGTACTCCTCGCCATTTGGCGAAACTCCTTTGCGTGCACGTTCAACCAATCATCTGAATATGTTTAGTGGAAGTGACATGTAATAGTGTTTATCTGTAACGTACCTGGATTCATCTGAGTCAGATGTTTGTTTGCCAGGCGTATGGTGACTTCGTCAACGAACTGTGCATCTCTACGAGGGTTTCGTATCGGATTTTCGAGAATGAAATACCGACGGAATTCTTCTCTTGCTTCAGACTTGATCAGATTGATGATATATTGTGGAAGGTATTGGGCACTAGTGCCCTGAACAGGGGTGGCTCCGCTCGTTGGGTCGGTCAGAGGTGGGCATGGTGCCGAGTCGCTGGAGGTGGGAAAGGTAGCTGGTGTGGTAACGGGAGGTAAACGCACGCGGTTGGTCTTGCGTATGCTGCGTATGCTGGTCGGCCGAGTTCGGATGCGATCAACTTCATCGCCATGAATAATTTCGCCCGGTCGTGTTGGCGCATATGCGGCTACAATTCGTTGTGAAATGTAGGAGTTTGCGATGGTGGGGGGAGGATGCTGTGTGGAAGATTGGGAGTGGGAGTGGATGATATGATCGGGGACCACGGCTGAAGCAGGCGGGGCAGTGGACCCCGCCACGAACTCGGGGGAGGCAGCAGACTGGGAGGGAACCGGATACAATGAGATCTGCGGCTGTGTAGTGTATGGCGGCACGGTTGACGATGGAAGATGCAGCGCAGAAGGGGGGGGGTTAAATGGGGGAGTGATTTGTTCCGGGGGGAACAGTGTGAGCGGCGCGCGGTCTTGCATCACTGCCCTCTCGGTGTGGGGAGGCAAAATACCTGATAAGTTGGAGGCTTGCATCCAGTAAGTTGATGGTTCGTGATCCATCACGCCAAAATTACAGAACATCGAGTAGTTAGGATATCGGTGTTGATCGTGCTGTGGGGTTTCGTCCGATGTTAAGCTGTTCAGGGATTGCTGATAACGATGATCATTGGCACTTTGTTCCTTCAGCGATAAGTTAGCAATCACGTCAGACGCACGAATTGAACACTGACCGTTTCCCAGTATGCGCTGAAACTCGCACTCGACATTGCTGCGTTGCGTGGTATACCAAGCCCGAATACTAGTACTGAGTGGTGGGGGTGGTGGTGGTGGTGGTGGTGGTGGTGGTGGAAGGGTGCTTCTCGTACTCAGAACCAACGACACATGGCACATGATTACAGGACAATAATAGAATCCATTTACAGTTTCTACAATTCCATGCATTTCTACATAGAAATTCCTGTCCTTGGCGCCTCAAGGCCTCATACACGTAACTGGATTTGAAACAAAGATAACGATAAATCATTCGCAAGGAATCGAATAGGAAAAGCGTACCTGCTATTCCACACTATCGTTTATGTGTGCATCATCCTCTTCGTTCAACCCCATGTATCCGTCATCACCACGGGACGATGAGTCATTGGAGGGGCGATTGTGTGGGAGCTGAGCGGTACCATTTGTCTCCAGTCGGACTCGCACCTCATCCTCGAGTTGATCAAGCTGTACGTTGGCGGTATCAAAGGACAGGAGTTCTTCATTATAGACTTCATGGCTGTAAGCCATGAAGTCTTCAGCATCATCACGTCCTTCATGGCTGGATTCCTCGTATTCATCGCGGTCCCGGGCGTGTACAAAACCCACAAGCTTGGTAAAATGCTCAGCTTCCTTGAGTTCCCAGG